>CM038467.1:65234497-65477058 GCA_021464415.1 Lonicera japonica
AAGATCTCATGGTGGTAGAAGTAGGTGTGATTTTGATCAGAATTGAGCTGTGTGATCTCATGGTTGGTAAAGTAGTGGTGTAAATATGTTTTTATTTCGGTCATCAAATACTATTTCCTACCACTATGTTATTAGACTAGGTAATATGATTAGTAAAAGTCCAAATAACACACTAATTTCTAAAACAAATATTTTTATTTGGTCATCAAATAACACAGATCATTCTTATTAAAAAAATTAATACTTATTTTTCTTTACTTTTCACAGATCATTCTTATTAAAAAAAATATTCCCTCTGATAGATAGATATAAGCAAACAATCTAGGGGAAAGAAAAAAAAGAGCTATTCTTTTTAGAAAAACAAACACTCTTCATCTCACACAAAGTTAATTGAATGAATCAAGGAATCCTTAATGAATTAAATGGCATAGTCTCTGACAAATCCTTAATGAATTCAGGCATAAGCCATGGATCGAATGCATATTCCTTTACCTACCACCACCACCATAATAATAATAATTAAAGAGGCTTAATTAGAGATCACTAACATAGAACTATCTCTTATTATTTTGTATTAAAGAGGCTTAGGGGGGTGTATTCAATTGGGAGTCTATGGGATTTTTTTGGACTTTTAAAGTCTATGGGTATTCAATTAGGATTTGAAATAATCTATTCAAATCTAAGGGTATTCAATTAAGATTTGAAATAATCTTTTAAAATCTTACTGTATTCAATTAGGATTCTAAAATATCCTTCAAAATCTTGTGGTATTCAAAAATCTACTAACTTAAAAGAATCTATTTATTGGTGGATGTGATGGGATTTTAGGTCCATAGTATAAATACTAAACCCTAATTAGAAATCTCTCCACATTCCTAAAGATTTCACATTCTCTTCAACGACTACTACCAAAAGATGAACAGAGCTTGAGGGGAGACCAACAACCTTCTTCACAAGGTATTTTATATAATCTTTGTTCATGTTTTTGATTTTTATCATCATGTTATATAAAAGTTATCCATGAAATAAAAAAATTCTGAAAACATAAAAAAGTGTAGATTTGGATACTAGATATAAAAAATACACAATTATATATATATATATATCTATATATATATACATGAAGAAACCGACTTTCTTTATGGTCTTTCTCCATATACATTTCTTTTCATCACCGTGTTTTTTTTTCTACTTTTCGAACATTTTTGTGTTTATGGTGGTAATGAATCTGCTTTGTATTGAAACACAAATTTGGGTCCATATGCCACTAGGCATAATTAGAAATTGGTGATAAATGGATTGGGCATATTATGATTGGAGCACTAACAGTTCTTTTACCTTTTATTGGATTAGACTTTTGTGTGTGTAAATTCAATATATTTGTCTGTTCTTATAAGTGTATTGAAAGAAAGGAAGGATTAAAGGAACGAAATCACTTTTCCTACATTTTTTGTGTACTTGGTTTGCTGGAAAACTCAAAAACTTCCTGTAACATCTTAGGAAACTTTTCCTTCCCAATTGAATCATGTAAAATTGTTAGGACTTTGCAGAAGGTTACGAAAACTTGTATAATTATATATATGAATATAGTTTAATATTCTTCAGAGAATAAAATATTTGTATAAAAGTAATATAAACATTCTTTTCAAAATTATTGTAATACTAGACATTTTTATAGTTGTTCTTTGTTGTTACGTTGGAATGTACCTTTATAGATTTTTATAACTTTGTGGGTGGATGGGAATGAAGTAGGACGGAAAGATTCACATGGCCTTTTCGTTTTACAATGGGAAAAGATGTCCAAAGGATAATGAAAATATTTTAAGAATTATATACCAAAAATAGTGAACGACATCGATCTTTCTTATTCTTACAACAAAAATCTTATGATATTTGTAATTCACCTGTTCATTATAATCTCAAAAGTAAATTCAATTATTTAATAATTTAAAATATCTTATCGCAAAAAATAATGATTTTTATTCTTCTGTTTTTCTAAAACAACCGCTCAAATAGAAACATTTACTTTAAAGTTATAATTTATATTGAAAATATTTATAAATGCTGGAAACATTATAGTTACACAAACCATTTTCTTATAATTATAATTTGAATAGATGTACAACTTCTAGTTAATATTTTTTTGATACAAACTTTTAGTTATATATAATTTGTAATAATTATATGTTTTTTCATGTATTTAAAATAATTTACTTATATATTTTTTCCAAGTTAATAATTTGCTCGGGTAAATGCAATACCAATAGTAAATGTATGTATAGTTCTCACTTATACCAATAACACAGTCTTATAATTAATATGCTTAAAGAACTAATAGTATATGTTCAAAATAACTATTGGTCTCACAAATAGTTATTTGGTCTTATTGTACCCAGGTAGATATAAGTATAACATACTTCTCATCAAGTGAATTAATAATACTGCTCTGCTTGTTGGATACATGAATGACATTAATATTGCTCTGTTTTTATATGTGAAAAGTTGGATACATGAATGACATTAATAGTACTATAACTAGAATAGGACACCCTTTTTTTCTACTCTTCCCATATGTGAATATGGATTATGCTTTTTTGTTTCTTTTTTTTAAAAGAATGATTTTAGGTGGAGAATGGTGGTTTTTGTTTCATCTACTACGTATTTATTATTTTGGTTTTTAGAGTACTAAAAGATGCCTTGTTTCGAATTAGTCGATATGTTCTTTAGCATTTAACCTATAGTTTTTATGGTGGCCATTTTTTTTTCTTTGATGAGGAAATGGTAAGATGTGTTTTACTTGCTAAAAAAAAACCATACCATGTACATTTTATATTTCAGACAAAAAATATATATTTATATTTGGAGAGGGTGTAAGCACTGATTTACTGCACTTTTCTTTTGTTTTTGTGGTACGATATTATAGTAAAATCATTATGGCTGACCAACAACAAGATATCAAGAAAAAAGGAAATTATGAGCAGTGGACTGAGGAAGAGAGCAAATTATTGTTAGAATTTATGGTTGATGCTGCTGCTCGGGGATGGCGTGACAATAGTGGCATTTTAGGGAAGTAAGTAGTAGAAGAAAGAATACTTCCCATTCTTAATAAAAAACTTGGGATTCAGAAGACCTATAAAAATTACCAGAGCCGTTTGAAATGGTTTAAAAATAAATGGAGTTCTTATTCAACCCTTATGCGTTTTAGCTCCGGTTTTGAGTATGACTTAACTACAAAGAAATTCACTGCTTGTGATGAAGTATGGGAAGAATATTTTAAGGTGAGCTTTTGAAATACTATAAAATTTCTTTTATAAACATACCGTGAATATGAAATGCAATAATAATTTTAAAAACTATTTTTCTTCTTTTTCTAGGCTCACCCAAAAGATACGGAATTAAGGTATGGGACATTTGAAGATTATGAGGACTTGGAGATTGCTATTGGGAATGGTGTAGCTGTTGGGAAAAAATCAATCGGGTTGGGTAGTGCTACTGATGCAAGAACATTAGGTGCTAGTGAAGGTATAGAAGTATCATAGAAGACTTGGAGTATGATGTAGATTCAAATGCATTTATAAGACCTAATTATAATGATACATCATTTCACTCCACATCACCTCTTCAATCCCCGGAATATTTGGAGGTTCCCATGCAAGGAACAACCCAAAAAAAAAAAGAAATAGAACCGATTATGAAGGAAGTTCTAGCTCAAGTAAAAATACCCCTCAAGGTGGCGTAATAGAAAAGCTTGATAAAATTTCCACCAGTTTTGAAGGAATTTATAGTTTGCTAAAGAAAAGAGAAAAGGAGAGACAATATACAATTTGGGATGCTATCAAGGAGATCCCAAACTTGGAAGAAGATACTCGGTTCAAAGCTGTTGAGTTGCTTGATACTAAAGGAAAAAAGGATGTGTTCTTGAAGATGTCCCCCGAAGAACGATCAAGCTGGATATTCCACAAGATAGGACAACTATAATTATTTGAGATATATACTCTATATGTTATGATTGTCTTATGGTCTACTATTTTGCTTGGACATGGTCTATTAATTTCTTTTGAAAACTTTTGGTTCAAACTAGTATTATTAAAAATGCATGATATTTGTTATTTGGTTAGTATTGGATTTTGGTTATACTATTAGTAATATTAGACGGACTTTTTATTTTTTGAATTTATTTGTGTGCTGGTGAAATGAACATGATTCTTTGTTATCTTATGTTCTTTTAGCTATTGTTTTTTATTTCATGTTTAAGTACAAAAGATAGAAAAATATAATCATAGTGTGTTGTTATTTATTTTATTTTCAATTTTACTTATGATACATTTTAAAATAATGCAGCAAATTTATTTTGTTTATGAAAAATAGAAGGGGAAATAGAGGGAGAAGAAAAGGGGAGAAGAAATAGATGAAGAAGAAACTGAAGAAGAATTTTATGAAACAATTAAGATTTTATCAATGGTAATTCAAACAATAATCATTGTGTTAAGAGAGACTATGCTTATGGTACCTCGACATTTGCTCAATCGACGACTAGTTACCAGGAAGGGATATAATTACATACATAATGTGTTGAAGGAAGACCCACAAAGTTTTCGAGAGTTGCATAGAATGTATCCAGATGTTTTTCTAAAATTGTGTACTATTATTAGGGACACAACACAGTTACAAGATACAAGATATATATGCGTTGAAGAAATGCTAGCAACATTTTTACTCGTTGTGGGCCACAATGATCGATACTGTAATGTTCGTCAAAGGTTTAGCCGCTCACATTTCACTGCTAGTCGAAACTTTAACAAAGTTTTGAAAGCCTTGAACACTATAGCACCACAAATGATGGTCAAACCTGGATCTGCAATACCTTTTAAAATAAGAGAAAGTACAAGGTTTTACCCTTACTTTAAGGTATGGTCTTGCTTTTTTTTTTTTATCTAAAATTAATTACTTTAAACCTACTTTTCTTATTAATTTTTTAATTATGTGTCTTAAAAATTAAAAGTGATATTTTTTTATTTTAAGGATTGCATTGGAGCTATTGATGGCACCCATATTCCAGCAACAGTAAAAGGTCGCGACGTAAGCAACCATCGTAATCGTCATGGAATTCAATCTCAAAATGTTTTGGCAGCTTGTAACTTTGATTTGGAATTCATATACGTGCTTAGTGGGTGGGAAGGTTCGGCACATGATTCAAAAGTATTAAATGATGCGTTATCAAGAAGAAATGGACTTGAAGTACCTTAAGGTAATTAATGATTTTTATTTTTATGAACTCTAATAATATATACTCGTTTGGACTTGTAAAGTACTCATTTTTTGTGTATGGTGTACTAATTCAAAATGTATTATATTTGCAGGAAAATATTTTCTTGTGGATTGTGGTTTTGCTAATCGACGCCAATTCTTAGCCCCATTACGAGGTGTTCGTTATCATTTAAAAGATTTGGTGGTCAAGGTCACCACCCCCAAATGCAAGTGAGTTTGTTCAATCTTCGCCATGCATCACTGAGAAATGTGATTGAGAAATATTTGGTATCTTTAAATCGAGGTTCACAATTTTTAAAAACTCCACCTCCATTTCCATATGTAACACAAGCAGAGCTAGTGTTAGCTTGTGCTGGTCTACACAACTTTCTTCGCAAAGAGTGTCGCTCGGATGAATTTTTGGTTGAGCCAGAAAATGATTCATCTCCATCACATCTAGACATAGAAGAAGAAAATCTCGAATTGCTTTCTCAAACTCAACAACAACACAGAGCAGATGCTAATGCTTGGAGACTTACCATTGCTGAAGCTATGTGGAATGATAGACCACACAATAATGAGAATGGAAATCAAGAAGACAACAATGAGAATGAAGAGGAATATGATGATAATAATAATATTTGAATGGAACAGTATAAATTTTTATAATTTATTCCGTTAATTGTCTTTACATTTTTGATAATGCTATCTTAAACTCATAATTAATTTTATATTATTATTTGTCTTTTGATTTTTTTTATTCATGGACTTTTTAAAATCTGCATAAATCCATAGACTTTTTAAAATCCATGTAAATCCAAAAGAATCTATGTATTAAAATTTGTCAGAGTCTATAAGGATTTAAAACAATCCATAGACTTAACAAAATCCATGGATTTTAAAAAGTCAATTAAAATCTTTTAAAATCTGAATTTAATGTATTATTGGTCATTAAAGACCCTTTTATTTTCCACCAAATCTATATTATAAAACACCATCTTTGACCAAATTTTTTTCTAAAAGGTATAAGAATCTAATAGTTAAAAACACACATGTTATGGTGTGCATAAGTTCTACACCATTTGATGAGTTTTATACACCCATCAAGATGTCACATCAAAATTAAAACACTCACACCCATAATATACACACAATAAACTCTCACATACTAAGAATTTTGTCTGCATTAAAAATGCCATAACTTAAAATAAAAAATAAAAAATTAATATTTAAAATCTACTAATCAAGATCAATTAAACAAGATCTATCATGACTATATAATTATGCAAAAAAAAAAAGAAAAATTATTATGTAACATTTAAGGGCGTATGTTATGTGTTCATATATTATTGATCATCTCAATCTGTCATTTTTAGGATGTACGTTACGTGGTTGGATTATAATTAAAAAGACTCTTTAAAAAATTAAAAACAAGTCGATTCAATCCGGTATACTTTTAGTTTTTTCAGCATGAAGATATATTAAACTTACGTTTCAATTCATCACACGTTAATTTTTTTAATGTTACGTGGTTGGATTATGATTAAAAGACTCTTTAAAAAATTTAAAACAAGTCGGTCCAATCTGGTGTACTTTTAGTTTTTTTAGCATGTAGATATATTGAACTTACGTTTCAATTGTTCACAATGTTAGAGTAGACTAGACAATGGGTTCAAAATAGACTGATTGATTTTGTCAATTTAAATTCATCACACGTTAATTTTTTTATCCTATTATTAGATTTTTCTATTTTGCCGTGCCGGATGGCACGGGTATACCCTAGTTCATATATATAAAAGTCTTTAATGGTTATGTGAATAATCGAAATATCCCAGAAGGTTACATTGACAGTTCTATTGCAAAAGAAATAATTGAGTTTTTCCAAAGTTTTATTTGGGCTAGACACAATTGAAGTTTCTCCTATTGTAGAGAATAATAAACCTTTAAGAGGTTATGACGTCACTGAAGTTGATCACATGCTTTTAAACCAAGCAAATCTTTGTGTGTCACATAACGTAAATGTGGTTAAATCTTATACAGAGGAAGAACTTCAATTCATTATCCAAATTTGGTTACTTTGTTGAAATTACTCAGAGAAATTTCATGATAGTAACTAATTATTTTTATTTTTTATTGACAGATTGCATGAGGAACATTATTTACAAGAATTACACCTGTGTATGGCTCGAAATAGCAAGTGGTTAGAAGATGAGCATAAATGTACCTTTAATCATTGGTTACGTTAAAGGGTACGTGTAAATCAAGAAGTTTATATTTGATCATCTCCAACAAGAATGATTAAAGGACTTCAAATAACAAGCCTGAGACATTATAATGGATTACTTATAGACCTCTTCGTGAAGTAATTAGGACAATGACTTTGTTGTTGATTAAAGATTTTGTTATCCGACAAGGAGCGTGATGATCAACGGCAGAGGTAGTGTAGGACAGGGGGCCTTAAGCCTTCACAAGAATTCTATATTTTTTTATAGGAATAATAATATTAGGACTGTTGTGTAGATATTTAAAGTTTGAGGTTGGGTTTGTAAGGTCTTAGAACCATGGGGATAAGAATGTAATTATGTTTACTAAAAAAGCAACATATTATACAACATAAAGCACTGCCCGGCAGAAAGAAAACCAAGAAAAGAAAAATAAGCATAGCCCTCCTTTTCTCAGTCTCTGCTCTCTCAAGTATGATCTTGCTCAGATAATCGATTCACATTTTCATTTGAGCATCAGATGGTGCAGATGGTTAGTTAATATGTCCAGCATCTTTCTTTTCACATACACTTTCTTTTGGGCTCTATTTATGTGTATATTTATATTGTATTTTGTTGTCCAATACTTAATTTTATGATCTATTTGAGCCATCGAGACATTGATTACATTATTATATTTATTATGTTATTGAGCCATTGAGTCATCTTTCTCTTCACATACACTTTCTATTGACTATATTATCAAGGGAAAGAGCATCGTACGTTTCTATTAGTATATTTTCTCTTGAAGTTAGCATTGCTCTTACCTGTTGCAAATACGACAGTAGAAAGGGTATTCTCTGCGATGAAGATCATCAAGTCTTAACTACGCAATCATTTAGGAGATGAGTTGATGAATGATTCTTTAGTGGCATACATTAAGAAAGACGTGTTCAAAAATATCGAAAATGAAGAGGTAATTCAACGTTTTCAGAATATGAAGGCTCAAAGAGAAATTATGTAGCTCGTTCTTTTGTTTTGGAGATTTCCTTTTTTTTTTCAGACATCTTTTTTTTTTGTTAGACATCTCTTTTTGTAATAGATGTTTAATATTTTAATATAAGTGTGTGTATATATATTGTTGTGTTATTATTTCTTGTATTTTTTTAATTTTTTTTTTGCTTAGTGGTAGTCAAGCCCCCACTAGATTGAAATCCTGGCTCCGCCACTGGTGATGATGCGCTAGTTAACCCAAATAATGGAATAAGCATAGCTGCAAAGGCAATGCATGTTGCTAGGGCAAACATAAAAATCTTGGGTTTACAAAGATTGTTATTCAAGAGATATGGTTGTTTAACTATTTTATGTTGAAGACTTTAAGTGTGACTAGGTCGACAGAAAAATAACCTCGAGGTAGTTGAACTTGGTATTACATTAGTTGATTTTGGTAGGATTGGGCCTACGTCCAATTCATTTGTCAAGTCCTCAAGAATCCATTATGCTAAAATTGATGATGTGCTCGTTGATTGTTCACTAGAGCTGATATTTTGCCAATGTATTGCCAAATCTTCGATCATTTCATTTTATTGATGAATCTCCACCAACCTATGCTTGTGAGGATTGCAAAGGGGCATAGATTGACCATAAGTGAACATCTTATAATTATCATCAACATCTTTGTTATGAACTAACCATTAATTGTAGCAATTAACTCATTAATTTTGTGAAACTTATACGATTGGTCATATTTGATATTTCTTTTAAATGTGATTTAATTATAGACATACAAGTAGACTGGCTGGTCCTCTCTTTGCCTATAAAAGTGCAACCAAAGTGAATAGAGAGAAACCATTTTCGGTGACTAAGAACAACGTTAGGCGACTTAAGGACGTTCTTTATGAAATCGACGAAATCTATGGACCGAGGTTAGTACCCTTAGTATCTTTAGTTGTTGTTTATGCTTGTAAAATTATGTTAGTCCAACAATTCAAAAAATTGTGTTGATGTAAATTTATGCATATTTTGTCTCCGTCATGTTAAGACCTAAATAAAATAAATTTTACAATGATTACTCCTAAGGAGTTGGAAACTAATATAATTCAAGTGAGGACTTCCTTCTTTCTAAAATTGTTTCACTTTTCCTTACTAAAATTTAATAGAGACAAAATCTAGACAATGTGTTAATTTAGTTTCTACATGTAACAAAAATACATATTTACGTGTATATTCTCCTTTGAGATTTCTTATTTGGTACATATTTCTAGAGACATTAGGACTTTACACCCCATATTTTGACCTCTAATTTGAGATTGCACCATATGTTTTAAATCATTTGACTTTATACCTCACTATTAACTAATTCTGTTAAGTTTTGTTAATAAGAAAATGGGATATTTGGACTTTGCACCCATATTTTGACCCTTAATTTGAGATTGGACTCCATGTTTTAAATCCTTTGACTTTGCACCCCATATTTTGACCCTTAATTTGAGATCACTCCATGTTTTAAGTCCTTTGACTTTGCACCCCACTATTAAGTTCCGTTAATTTGCACCCCAAATGTGGTGCAATCTCAAATTACGGGTCAAAATGTGGGGTGCAAAGTCCAAATATCCCATATTTCTATGCACTACTATTAGTTACTAATCAAGCTAATCTTCGAAATTATAGAATTTGATGATTTATTTTGTAATTATTTGTTAGCCATCCATTTATAAAAGTTCCAAAGTGAGACGTACCTAACAATCCCAACTTTACTAACTTGTACAGTGTGTTACTTTTGGAGATTGTTTCGCCTTTGTTTCTCATCAAAATCATTTGATACAAAGACTCTTATAATGAACATTAAGTCCATGCTTTTGGTATGCTGATAACACCCATAGCAAAGATGGACAAAATATCATTTTTACAATTAGATGCGGATGGAAACCTCAATATGTTGCTTATAAACAAGCAAGAACCTTGGTATATAAGGGTAAATGGATTGATGGACATCGCGACCCAATACCTATAAAGAGATGCGAACCTTGGTATATACGAATGACGCTACAGTTGATAATGATGAATCAATTGATAAGTCGAATAAACATTATAGGCAACCTAAATTTGTTCAAAGTGTTCTTAAAAACATAAGAGAAAAGCTTTCATAATTTTATTAATCAATCCATAGCTTTTGAAAACAATAGAATTTCGCTCCTTAAATAGGATAAACAATTTAATTAGAAACTGAATACAATAAGGAAATTAATTATAAAACAATAAGGAAACTACTAAAACTAATCCTAAACACAGTAAGGAAACTAGAACATTCCTATTTAAACATTCCTATTTGAATAAGGAAATAATAAACAAGTCCTATAATTTAAAAGTAATTAAATACAATCTGTTCTGAAATTCCTTGAACGAGCTCTTATAACCGGAACCGTGAGAACTTGAATTAGGCATGTGCGTGCTTTAATCCACGTGTTTGAGCCTATGCTAGCCTTGTCCACATTACAGTACCTAGTGGACTCGAGCTAATATAAAATTTTAAACATATATATATAAAGGTGGATCGAGGAAAAAAAAATACCATGGGTCTATGGCTTTTCTACGGAAAATAAAAAACATAAATGAAAAACGTGGATCGTACAAAGAAAAACTAGGGGATTATGGTGGTTTAGAAACCAAACACGAAGAGGTGTATGCAAGAATTTCTTTATCATGTTCAAAGGTGACCATATTTTTTTCTTCCAATGATGCCAGAGCGACGATACCATCCCCATTCGGCGCATCCATCAAAATAAAGCCATTATTCATTGGAACACCCCCCAGAGTAACTCTACTTGGATATCCCCATCCGAAGTCAACCTGGTAGAATTGCATTCTGCACAAGCTACTACACATGAAGATATTATAATTATTACGTGCAAACTCTAGTTGTAGTGGGGTGTTAGTTGTATCCAAACTTTTCATACCCCTAATTTCCTTTTTCTCTTTCTTAATTTTCTCCACCAATGCATTAAAATTATTTTCATTCTCTTTTGTAGTTGGTATAGTGAGTGACCAATAGAAATTTCCCGCTGATGTTTCAGGCAACGGTGGAAGGATTTTGGGACGCATGTTCACTGGGTGGAACAAAACAGATGGGGTAAAGAAACCTGAATTGGCGGTAGTTGCAGCCATGGCACATTTATAAAGTAGTGCAGTGAGAACTTCAACTCGAGTGGTGTTCTGCGATCCCAATTCATCAATCACTGTCTTGAGTTGGGCTAGTTTTGAATTGGGAAACTCAAATCTTCTTGTGACCCAATATTTTTTCACGTCTGGAAATTGTGAGACAAAAACATCTTCATTTACAGGAAAGGACATGAAATGAGGAAAGAGTCGTGCATCCTCACTTGAACTATCCGTTCGCATCTTGGTGGCCCAAAAGGTCATGAATGAGGAAAAGGTTTGCGCATCAGCCAGTGTGTGTGACAGACACACCGCAATCGATAGTCCTCCACATTCAAAATTGGTAAGCCGGACGACCAACAAACTTGAACCGTTTGTCATCCTACTCCAAGCCAGACCAGCAGGAAAAACAATATCTACAGTTTCGTCCTCAGACTTTTCGAGAACTTGAGATAGTCCACATTTAATATTGACTTCTTCAAACTCTACCCCCTCGTCATTGCAATCAACATATGCTCCAGAATTTAGTCTTCCGGCAAATGGATAGTAGTGAGTCAGGATTTCGGACAAAGAGTGTTTCAGCCGACGCGACTTGTCCACGATATCTTGTAGGCTATTGGACACGCGGTTGGGGTAATAGAAAACTATAGGCATGTATATGGGGGGACTGAATTGATCTAATGGAGAAAGATTATAACGTCTGAGAGGAGAAGGGGTTGGAGAGGCAGGCTTGATAGTTTTGATAGAGAGATCATGAAGTTGCCGTGCGGCAGATTTAAGAAAAGTTCTAAACATCTTGAATTTGCTGTGATTTCTCAAAAGTTCAGATTTGGCACCTAAATTTCTGAGCCCAACCAAACCTTATAAAGAAATATTTTTTGAATATTTTTTTCATTATTTTTTGCCACTTGAATCTTAATCGATTATTCACTAGCTCCTCTTGTCCCTAGTGTCTGGTCAAATACTAACTTTGTTAGGTTGAATAATAAATATTTCTTTGTCCCCACATTGATATTGCTAATTTTGTTTCACTCTTTTAAATTTTTTTTTTTGCTAGCAGTTTGGTAATTTTTTTGGGACATAATTACTATACAAATCAGTTGTCTTTTCGAACATTGATTCAGTTGATATTTGTAATTTCATAAAAATATTAAATTCAGAATGTACTATAAATTTGAGATGGAATAAACTATATGGTATTCAAATTTGATAAAATCTATACATAAAGTGCATTTTTGGTACAGACCGGACTTTTTAGTGACGGTTTTTCGTCGCCAAAACATTAGGGAGATGTTTTAATAACAAAAAACTATTGCAAAAAGTTAAGTCCGTTTAGACCTACCCGCATTTGAAATTTTTTGTCCATATGCTTATATATACAACCCTCCTCTAAGTAGCAAATGCAGATCAATTATTGTATGGGGTAAACGAATGAATTTTTTTGATAATTTTTTTTAAGTTGATCTCTATGATTAGCGGATCATCTCCACAAAATTTCATCAAAAATTAATCGAGAAGTAAACTAACTGAACATTTAAGATTTCAACAGTAAAAAATTGCACATATATTTGAATTTTGTAGCCAACCCACGTTCCGGTTGAATTATTTTATTTTTTAAAAAAATATATTAAATCTGTAAAATTTCAATAAATACATTTTATTGTTCACAAAAATTAATTATAGGTGGCTAAAAGCTAACCAAACCCAATTTGATGAGAATCGGCCCAGTTGAGAGTGATTGGCAACCAAAAAAAGAAGGAAATGATGAAGAACATCAAGTACCAATAGTAGAACAGTAACATAAAATAGAGAGGACACCAGATTTGTTTTGAGCGTAGGTTCCTCAAGTGGCTTTTTATACCCAATCTGACAGTACGTCTTCCCTTTGTGTGTACTTTGCTTCACTAGCTCAAAGACTTAATCAATGGATTACAATAAATGATTTACAGAGGGATTGTGGATTTGTTTGAGATAGGAGAAAGGAGGATGTGTGGGATTGAGTGTAGAGAATAGTGAAATGAACTAAGGATTTTCCTTTCTTATTTATATGTGTAGGATCAGGTTATATTAGAGTTAGTGAGATATGAAAATTATTATAAATGGTAAACTTAGGCACTACTCCAATATTACACAATTCCCTAACTTAGTTCACATTTGCACAAACAATTATTTCCCATCACTCATCCTTTAGCTCTACTTTATTCTGCCCGCTGGCTAATCAAAGGTAGTCGGTCTTCATTTTCACTTATAATCTTGGTCAACTAACTGTAACTCTCAAATAGTCATCGGCCACTATAGAATATTATCTTGATTGGCAAAATTACTTTTCTTCCGGGATGAAATGGACCTAAGAACTCTGGCCTATAGGCCGATCGTGATATCTTTCCAAGCTAAGCCTGGTCAAAAGTCCATTGACAATTTTTACCCCCCACATTAGTATACAATAATTTTGGTTCAATCAAGAGTGCAATTGGATTTATTCAATTGGATATTTAGGATCCATTTGATAACAGCATGAAAAATGATAAGAAAAAAGTGTTAATTTCTTTTAGAAGTTAAAAAATAAGTTAAAACATGTAGTGATGCGTCTTCTTATGTTTTTTTTACTTTTTCCATAGAATTTTTTTTTTTTTTTTGGAGAGTTGAGGAACAAAAAATTTACACAAAAAAAATGATATATGATGAAAGATATCTCTACTCATAAAAATGAGTATGAGATGGAGAGCATTTCATCACACGCTTCAACTTATTTTCTAACTTTTTACACAAATTAAATATTCTTCTTATTATTTTTTATACTGCATGTTATCAAACAGAGACTTAATAAATTTTAAGTTAACGTTGACATTATCAAAGTCAGCAAGCCGCACGCGCGTTAGCAAGCTAAACACTCAAGATGCGTGGACAAAGACAATTGTAAATTGGATATCTAGTAATGAATTAATTACTTGACAATAATTATTTAACAATTTTTTCCCAACATGCGCGTTAATTAATTAGCAGGCTACCAAGCCAAACACTCATTAATTATCATAAAAATCGAACGGATATTTAATAAATATGCAATTTCAATAATATTTATATTAATAGTTTTTTCAAATAATTGACTTAAATATATTGCATACGGAGAATAAAATATATATTACCTCTGTACGTTTTAAATTAATTTTGCAACTTTAACTTTGTTATTTTCAAGAAGATATTGATTTCAATCTAATCAATGGTTGAAAATTCAACTCATTTGATATGACAAAATGAAAATAAGAATATTAATTTTAACAAATTTTTGAAAAACATTATAATAAATTATGCTACTTCAAATTTTATAATAATAATTATTATTTTATTATGCATTAAGAATATAAAAAAAGTAATTAATGTTACCACAATTAAGAATATAAGAAAAATAATTAATTTATCTACTTTCTTCATAATATTAATTATATAGTATAGATATAACAAATTCTACTAATAAATGATCATAATTTATATTTTATATTTTTTCACTTCTCTCTTTCTGTCATATCTATTGCGGATTATTTGCCTATTTTCAAATCGGTGAAATTATCCGATCGAATCTCACTAAGATTTGTAAGTAAAATAACGGAAATAAAACATAAGGCCAAAATATAACATTGAGTTTTTACCTAAATTTCAGGGGTAATTTTATTTCTATCCACATATTCTTTCAGTTTATCCACCTTTGATTTATGTTAATATTGAAACAAACTTCTAAAAACTTTCTTATGAAAATTAAGAAGTATATCCACCAATTAATAATATCTCCTTTAAATATATTTATTTTTAAAAGTAGTTTCCTAACTAGAATATACTTTCTTTAAATATATTTACTTTTAAAATTAGTTACCTAATTAGAATATATTTCCTTAATAATATATTTTCTTAATTTGTTAAAAGGTATATTGATACAAGTAATTTATATTAATTATTCATCAAGAACATACAATATTACAAAACTGGGCGGAATTAATTTATATTATTACATTATAACACTAATGAATATTTTTTTCAACAAATGAGTTTACTATTTTCTTTTTCATTTTTTTTCTATAGAATGAGGGCTTTAAAAACTAAAAATAAAGCAATATTAGAACTTAAAAAACTAATTAAGAATTAATGAAGGTAATAAACATCGTTTCCTTCAATCTCAATCCTTTCAAGTCAAATGAAGAAAATTCAATTATAGTATATGTTTGTTTTCTTATTTGCCATCATGAATCTGTAATTAAGTTATAATTTTAATTTGCTTCTAGGTAGGAACTAAATGTTGCCCGTATTACAAATGTTTCAAAGTATACTTATTGTTTAATTACTATTCTAAGAGTAATGTGAATTATTGTATAATCTCAATTCTGAAAACAAATGTGAATTATAGATTATAGTCTAATCTTATAGTCTAATTTTGAGTTCGAAAAGTGGATATAATTGACAGTAAATTATATATATTAAAAATATCATTTTATTATACAATTTATGTTTATTTTTTGATATATTATATGACGGTGGATAGAAGTAAAAATTTGGTGGATAATTTACAATTGAATAAAAAAGAATCATTATTTTTATAAAATTATGCCAATATTGATTTTTGTAAGTTTATCCAACAACGTGGTTAAATTTAGTAGCCGGACAATAGAGATTATCTTTGTAAAACTCAAAAAGAGGGATAGACCGACAAATTTCACGGATAGAAATAAAATCACCCTTGTTAATTACTAATCAATTTGATTAGGCTGTTTAATTTTTTTTGATTGTTGAAATTTAAATTTTGAATTATTTGTTTTTCTATATTTTAATAATTGATTAAGTTGCTAGAAGTTGTTTGATTATTTAAATTTGAATTTTGAATTTGATTTTATAGATATTAGTTTCTAGCAAAATTTTACAAGTTTAGATTGGTTTAATAATCAATTAGATGATAGTGACATTATAGGAATAATAATAATATAAATTAGTTTTGCAGTTATATTAATTTAATTTTAATTCTTTATCCGTAAAAATATGTATTTTAAACAAAAATTTGGACCTTAAAGTAATGGTATAAAAGTTGTGTCCTTAAATAGATAGAGAAATGAATATTCATCCTTAAAACTAATTACCCCTATTTTTATTTAATTAATTAAAGTGGATACACTTATTAATCTAGTGGATTTTTTAATATTAAATTATTAATAAAATAATATTTATAAAATTAAATCAATAATATTTTTTGTCAGTCTATCCACATTTGTGGATTAATTTAGTAGGCAACGTAGATTAACTTATTAACACGGATTAACTGCGAGATATCGTGGATAGAAATAAAATCACCCAATTTCAGAGCCCAACCAACCTTATAATGAAATATTTTTTTCATTTTTTTTTTTTCCACTTGAATCTTAATCAATTATTCCCTCCCCTTCTCCCCCTCTTATCTGGTCAAACGTCACTAGGCCCAACAAGCTCTTAGGCGACGCACATTGTTCGTCTCCTAAGCTAAGTATGTGCGTCTCCTAAGAGATGGGCGACGAGCAAGCCGTCTCCTAAGGGCCGTCGCCTAAGTTGCGTCGCCTAAGCTCTTAGGCGACGTACAAACGTTGGTTCGTCTCCTAAGAAGATCCTAAGCGACGTACATAGTGTGCGTCTCCTAAGATTTTATGCGACGTATATTGGTCAATGTACGTCTCCTAAGTGACCTCTTAGGCGACGTACATTGGTCAATGATCGTCTCCTAAGTGTACTCTTACGCGACGCACATGGTCAATGAGCGTCTCCTAAGTGTACTCTTAGGAGACGTACATTGGTCAATGTGCGTCTCCTAAGTGTACTCTTAAGCGACGCACATGGGTCAATGAGCGTCTCGTAAGTATACTCTTAGGAGACGCACATTGAACAATGTACGTCTCCTAAGAGTACACTTAGGAGACGCACATTGAACAATGTACGTCTCCTAAGAGTACACTTACGAGACGCTCATTGACCCATGTGCGTCGCGTAAGAGTACACTTAGGAGACGCACATTGACCAATGTACGTCTCCTAAGAGTACACTTAGGAGACGCTCATTGACCCATGTGCGTCGCGTAAGAGTACACTTAGGAGACGCACATTGACCAATGTACGTCGCCTAAGTGATAACTTAGGAGACTCATATTGACCAATGTGCGTCGCTTAACATAGAAAATGGGCCCTGCTTAGGAGACGCACATTGATCAATGTGCGTCGCTTAAGTGAATGACCATAATTACAACTGC
This sequence comes from Lonicera japonica, assembly GCA_021464415.1. NCBI lineage: Eukaryota > Viridiplantae > Streptophyta > Magnoliopsida > Dipsacales > Caprifoliaceae > Lonicera > Lonicera japonica. Next base: position 65,252,354 of record CM038467.1, read on the forward strand.
TACTGGAATTACAGTAACCCTTGCAGCCAAACTGCATTTTATATGAAAAACAGTTTGTAACGCTGAATGACAAATTCTAATACACCATAATTCACAAATCATATTGTAATTCACAAAACTACATCATTGTAATTCACAAAATTTCATAGAAGTCTCAAAATATCAATCACAAAATGTTCAAAGAAAACAAAAACATTGGTGTTAATCTATGGCTGTTGGCGGGACATAGACTCGCCACCGGAAGCATTTCCTCTAACTAGTTGCTGAACCTGAGCTTGCATTTCTTCCAGAGCTTGCTGCATTCTTTCAACGGTGGACCGAAGCTCCACGACCTCAGGTGACGGATCCGGCATCCGCGCGCCACCTCTCTGCTGTGGATCCTTCCTGTATGCACTCCCCAGACCACGGACGATAGTCCCTCTTCGAACACCCACCTCTCCCTGAACAATACCGATCTGTGTCTCAATAGGGAGAGTGATCGGTGCCGGCGGGGTCACGTCCGAGCTCCCTTCTACAGGTGCTGGCGTAGGATTTGAGGCTTCGAAGGAGGTGATGGAATCCTCCACCGCGGCACTCATCGCAGCCTACAAATAACAATCATAAACAATTAACCAATAATTCAATAACAATGAATTATAGTTAATACTAGTTTGAAGCACCGCGCGATGCGCGGTTGATTTATAACTATATTTATTTGTAAATTAACATATTTCTAAAACTATATATTTTTGTTGTGGACTTTAGGCGAAAAAATAACTTATTTGAATGATAATTATTAGTATTTTTTGAAGAATAATATTCATAATAATACATCATAACAGGGATATATTTATGCAAGTATTAACTATAGCCACATAATATTATAATAGCAAGAGCACATCCTTTCATGTAGATTGGGGAATTAAATACTTGCTCTTCTTTACTGCATTTAAGTTTCCAAATGCAAGGTTTTCATACTTAACAACACTTTTTAAAGAGATGAATATTTACTTGAAATACACTCGCAGGCAGAAAAAATTCTTCCAAACCATATCTATCACCAAGTCCAACTAATTTTGCATGATAAAAACCTTAAAACATCCACTGTATACATACATATATATATATTAACCAAAAACCAAAAACAAAGTCAAGTAAAAGAGAATGTCGTGTAAGTGCTTTCAATGTCCTGTCTGTTAAATCATATAAGACAGAATGTATAAAATCTGTGAATAAAATTTATATATATATATTTTTAGCAAGTAATTTGAGGGGTTAATGAGATGAAGAGCATTGCGAAGGATTAATTAATTTCATATTGAACTCAAAAGGAGAAGTTTATACGGAGGGATACATACATAAAATACATTGACAGTGTGTGAATAACAAATGAGAACCGTGGATGATGAAAAAGAGGATAGCAGAATAAAGTTAAATTATATTTTGAAGAAGATGATGAAGAAGAGGGAATGTTAGTTATAAGCGGTTATGTCTAGATTTTTTGAAAAGAGAGAGAGAGGACACAACTTTTAATTAGAGATGAAGAGAGTGAAATGACACATGGCAATCTTACGTTAAAAGCTTCTATTATTAATATTAGTTATTAGATATATAGAGAGAGATTTAGTAGAAGAAAGCGAAAAAAAAAACTTTTAAAGATGTTATAATCACCTCCTACGCTCTTGCAGCGAATGCTGCGAGGAAACGAACGCCCGGTGGTCGAGGTGCTCGTGGCACACGAAAGCTGGGTAGGCGGAACCTGAGTCGTAATCGGCTGTAGCTCCAAAGGAGGCGGTGCAACCTCATGATCGGGAGTTCCTCCAGGAGCTGTAGCAGCTGACCGTTGAGCAACGCTTTGACGCAGTTGCTCGATCGGGCCCCTACTCATCGCCCTCCTTGATGTCTTAGGAGGCATCTTCGAATACCTACACAGTTATACACATTAGTAGTAGTAGTAGTTTACTAGCAGCAGCAATTAGTAGTAGTTTATAGTAGTAGTAGTAGTAGTAGTAGTAGTAGTTTTATAGTAGTAGTAGTAGTAGTAGTAGTAGTAGTTTACTAGCAGCAGCAATTACTAGTAGTTTATAGTAGTAGTAGTAGTAGTAGTAGTAGTAGTAGTTTACTAGCAGCAGCAATTAGTAGTAGTAGTAGTAGTAGTTTACTAGCAGCAGCAATTAGTAGTAGTAGTAGTTACTAGCAGCAGCAATTAGTAGTAGTAGTAGTTTAGTAGTAGTAGTAGTAGTAGTTTACTAGCAGCAGCAATTAGTAGTAGTAGTAGTAGTAGTAGTTTACTAATACCTACACAGCAGTAGTAGTAGTAGTTTACAGCAATTAGTAGTAGTAGTAGTAGTTACTCATCGCCCTCCTTGATGTCTTAGGAGGCATCTTCGAATACCTACACAGTTATACACATTAGTAGTAGTAGTAGTTTACTAGCAGCAGCAATTAGTAGTAGTTTATAGTAGTAGTAGTAGTAGTAGTAGTAGTTTATAGTAGTAGTAGTAGTAGTAGTAGTAGTTTACTAGCAGCAGCAATTACTAGTAGTTTATAGTAGTAGTAGTAGTAGTAGTAGTAGTAGTAGTTTACTAGCAGCAGCAATTAGTAGTAGTAGTAGTAGTAGTTTACTAGCAGCAGCAATTAGTAGTAGTAGTAGTTACTAGCAGCAGCAATTAGTAGTAGTAGTAGTTTACTAGCAGCAGCAATTAGTAGTAGTAGTAGTAGTAGTAGTAGTAGTTTACTAGCAGCAGCAATTAGTAGTAGTAGTAGTAGCAGTAGTAGAGTTATATAACAAGATAACAGAGGTAAAGGGATATAACAAGAGTTATATAACAAGATAACAGCAGCAATCCGTGCTCCTTCTTCTCTCTATCTAGCTAGCTCTTCTCTCTCTCTCTCTCGATAGGCTCCACTCCATTGAAGGAAATCATTAACAGAGTTATATAACAAGATAACAGAGGTAAAGGGCCAAAAGATTGATTCCCGCAACACGATTCTCATAAAAGGGATATAACAAGATAACCACAATAATTAAAAATCAAAAGTAAACAAAGAACCTAACAAAAAGGACAAATTTCATTGAAACTGAGCAAATGGTTTTTTGTGAAAGTATAATTTTTTCCCAAATACACAGTCGTACAGCATCATCAACTCATCAATCATCATCATAAAAAATCACATAAATCAACATAATTTTATCTCTAATTGAAGGTTTACCTACATTCATAGCTGATAAATTAGATCTCTAAACCCATAAATATACAATCAACATCAAAGTTAACAAATTAATCTTAAACAGTATAATCCAATATTAACAAACCTAAAATTTGAAATAAAATTGAAAGAAACAAAAAACATGCAAATCAAAACAACGAATTACCCATTAAATTAAAACAAAACAAGAAGTTCATTGATTAAAATCCGCCTCTTGACCAATTTACTGCAAAATCGCGTTACAGAAATAGGGAATATATCTAATAAAAAAAATACAATCCAATTTTTTCCCCTTTTAGCAAAAGAATTTCAAATTGAATGGAATTTTAGAGCTCGGTAGAGAAAAGAAGGACCACAGAGCATAGTAGAGAGAGAAGAGCTTTAGTCGGATAGAGAGAGATTTTTTCCCCTTTTAGCATACACATACACATACACATACACGCACACACAATATATATAGAGAGTAGTATACATACTTGTACTAGGAAAGTGGTGCGAGATGGTGGTGCGCCGGTGGAGAGAGAGGCGCGAGATGGTGTTGCGCCGGTGGAGAGAGAGGCGCGAGATGGTGGTGCGCTGGTGATGTGAGAGAGATGGCGGTGCGAGAGGGTGGTGCGCTGGTGATGCGAGAGAGATGGCGGTGCGAGAGGGTGGTGAGTCGGAGAGCTTCGCGGGAGACGATGGTGGGTTACAGGTTTGGGGGAATTTGGGGATTGTTGGGAGTGAAAAGGTAATGGGGGTCGAGGGTTTATTGGTGGGTCTTTTTGTGTATTTTTTTTTTTTTTTTTTTTTAATTTAATAGTATTACTTTTAATAGTTTTATAATTTAAAGTTTTTATAATCTTTGCTTTTAATAGTATTTTTTTTTTTAAAATATAATCTTTTTTTTCTTTTTTAAAATTTTTGTAAAATACAAAAAAAAATAAAAAAATTTACTTGAATAAATGTTTAAAAAAAGTTGAACCAAATACTATATTCGTAAAATATTAGTTCTATACTAATTTATGAGTTTAAAATTTAGTTTTGCAACCACGTAAAAGTTTTATAATTTAAAATTTTAGTATTATTTTTTAATTTAATTATTAGATTATAATTTAAAATAAAAAATAAGTTGTATTTTACGGGTTGATTTTTATCGATTTCATGTTACAATTTAACAAACTAGGGTATACCCGTGCTATCCGGCACTGTGAAATAATAGGATAAAAAAAGTAATGTGTTCTAAATTTAAATAGATAAACATCAACCGAAATGCATGTTCAATCTATTAATCATATTTTTTTTAATCTTATTGTGATCTCAACAAAATAATTTTTTAATAAAATAAACTCAACCAAAAATGTAAAAATAATCCAACAATGTATGGATTCTTAAATATTACTCAATAATTTTTCTTAATTTTTTTTACATAATTTCATAGTTATGATGGATCTTGTTTAATTTATATTGATCAGTAGATTAGTAGATTTTAAAAATTAAATTTTTATCTTTATTTTTTTTACATAATTTTATAGTCATGATGGATATTGTTTAATTGATATTAATTAGTAGATTTTAAAAATTAAATTTTTATTTTTTTATTTTAAGTTATAGCATTTTTAGTATAGATAAAATTATTAGTTTGTGAGAGTTTATTGTGTGTATATTATTGGTGTGAGTGTTTTAACTTTTGATGTGTGTATAAAACTCATCCAAGAGTCTAGAACTAATACACACCATAACATATGTATTTTTAACCATTAGATTCTTATACTTTTTAGATAAAAATTTTGGTCAATCTTGATGTTTTATAATATATATATGTGTAATTTTTATTTATATTCAAACATGATCCATATCCGACTAAACGGATTAGATTCAGATCGGATTCGGGTACAAATCACGTGACTGAATTGCTAAGAAGACTAGTGGTAAAATCCAAAAGTACACTTAGCAATTTCCAAAAAATAGAAATAAGCCATCTAGGCTTAGCTAGAAAACTAAATTGCCAAAACACGTGGCAAATAAAAGCAAAGCTTACAAAAAATACAAGCTTTTGAAAATAAATGCCCATCACCGAGCATACCCAACACAGCTGACAAAAAAAAGGAGGACGAAGGCAACAGGAAGCCCTAAAATGGATTGAGAGATAACATCCTTCATGGAGCTTTGCAATAGGAAATAAGAGGCTACTGGAGGCTCCATTATTACGAAGCCAATGTATGAACTTTTTTGAAATTTCAAAGATCTTCCTTATATTGTGCCTGAGATAAATACAGTACTCCCATCTCTTCCTCCCATGATCTCTGAGAGGTGCATGTCGAGTACATTGGGAGGTAAAATTCCAAAAATCAGTTTGCCCAACAACTGTTTGAATATAGGCTTGAGAGAGCATTTTATCATGTATATACATATGTTTATTTGCGTTTAATTTGAAGAATATAGAGTTTTTTTATTTAATTGTACGTATAGGTGGTGAACGGATAAAGAAGTCATCCTCAAAAGTCGTCAAAGCATAAAATGTGTAGGGGTGTACACTACATATATAACACAAACTCAGAAATAGTCTCTTTTTTTTAGTGGAAACAGAAACGCATTTAAGAATAATTGTGTATATTTAAGAATAAACGTGACTTGGCTAGGATCATATTGCAAACAAATCGGATTAACATAAATTTATATCTGAGGGTATTTGACCCTAAAGTTTAATAAAATATTAATGATTTAAGTTCGGGCTTTAAGTCCCTCATATTTACTATATTTTAATATTTTTAATTAAAATATGAGTAACCTGATATTATTACATACTTTTATTTGTACAGCTAAATATAATATATCCTTTCATTTGACTAATTCATTAATGTTTCTCTTAATATGGTTATAAGGCCTTCTAATGTCTCCTAAGTGAATTTTAAAATTAAAAAATATTTAAAATTTTGTTCAAAATTTATAAGGCCATCCATATGATTGTAAGGCCTTCTAATATTGTCTCCTAAGTGAATTTTAAAATATTTAAAATTTTGTTCAATATTTGGGAGAGAGAAATAACTTTAGGCGATGCCCATTGATCAAATGCGTCTCCTAAATAAATTTTAAAATTTTGCTAAAAATTTAGGGGGAAAAATAAATTTAGGAGACGCACATTGATCAAAGTGCGTCTCCTAAGTGAATTTTGAATTTTTCAAATATTTAAAAATTGGTTTAAAATTTTGGACTTACGCGACGCACATTGGACAATGTACGTCTCCTAAGTGAATTTTAAATTTTCTTGCAAATTTAAGGGGGAAAATAACTTTAGGAGACGCACATTGATCAAAGTGCGTCTCCTGAGTGAATTTTGAAATTTTCAAATATTTAAAACTTTTTTGAAAATTTCGGAGGGAGAAATAACTTTAGGCGACGCACATTGATCAAAGTGCGTCTCCTGAGTGAATTTTGAAATTTTCAAATATTTAAAACTTTGTTGAAAATTTCGGAGGGAGAAATAACTTTAGGAGACGCACATTGATCAAAGTGCGTCTCCTGAGTGAATTTTGAAATTTTCAAATATTTAAAACTTTGTTGAAAATTTCGGAGGGAGAAATAACTTTAGGGGACGCACATTGATCAAAGTGCGTCTCCTGAGTGAATTTTGAAATTTTCAAATATTTAAAACTTTGTTGAAAATTTCGGAGGGAGAAATAACTTTAGGCGACGCACATGGATCAAAGTACGTCTCCTAAGTGAATTTAAAAATTTAGTTGAAAATTTAGGGGGGGAAATAACTTTAGGAGACGCACATTGATCAAAGGGCGTCTCCTAAGTGAATTTTCAAATTTTGTTGAAAATTTAGGGGGGAAAATAACTTTAGGAGACACACATTGATCAAAGTACGTCTGCTAAGTGAATTTTTTAATTTTTCAAATATTAAATTTTTTTGAAATTTATGGTTCTTAGGCGACGTACATTGGCCAAAGTACGTCTCCTAAGGTTCCTCTAAGGAGACGTACATTGGTCAATGTGCGTCGCGTAAGAACCATAACCTTTATGCGACGTAGCTTTATAAGTTCGTCGCCTAAGATTTAGGTTTATGAGACGTACTCTATTGGTACGTCGCCTAAGATGATACTTAGGAGACGGACTTAGTAGTGCGTCCCTTAAGTGTAGTTATAGGAGACGTACAATAATGTACGTCGCCTAAGATAATTCTTAGGAGACGGACTCTATTTGTGTGCGTCTCCTAAACCTCTTCTTGGCATAGTGCGTATTAATACACAATTCTAATACATAGCTCATTCTTGGCTTCAATACTAGATTAAAAAATATATATATTTCTTTGCCCCAAATTCATATTGGTAATTTATTTCCCTTTTTTTTAAAAAAAATTAGTTGGTAGTTTGGTAATTTTTTTAAGGACGTAATTACTGCACAAATATGTTTCATACACTAATTAGGTTGATATATGACTCTAAAATATTTGACCAAATAAGGAATCTCAAAAGAGATTGTACACGTAAATATGTGTTTTTGTTACGTGTAGAAATAACACATTGTCTAGATCTAAAATCATCTTTTATTAAAGTACTAGGTTCTTATTTAGAGAACAAGTGAAAGAATATAAAATATGACAAATCCAAAAAGATATGACTTTAAGAGAAGAAGTCAAAAGAATATAAAATATGAACAATGGTCATTTATTATTATAATTTGTTATATATTGTATGACAATTAATGATGGAGTCATTAATTGTCAACTTATCTTGGAGTGTTTGGCTTGCTAAACATTACCTAGCTAATTAATTAACATATCTGTGGGGAAAAAAATGTTAAACAATTATTGTTAAGTAATTAATTCATTACTCAATATCCAATTGACAAATAAAGAAATCGAGATCTTGTATGCACTTAAGAAATTATTCTATTCATTTTAATTAAGGGTAGCTTTCTCATCATCCCACTAGAATTTCTTTTTTCCTTTCAACTCACCACAATTATTTTTAAAAGCCAAACAAAGCGTGAATTCCTTTAAATGCTTCTTCTCTCCAAATTTGTACAGGACAACATGCAACAATCTATAGAAATATAATGCATATTTACAATAGATCTTCGATCTTCTTTTTCACTAAATTCTTCAATAATCTATAATAGGTAGCATTAGACTCAAATGGGAAAAAATAATTTCTCTAGATCGATTAGATGTTGCGAAAAGACTTGCAAAATAGGTAGAGAGAATATACATATATGTATATATATAATTGAGTCCGAACATCATCTTAATGTGAACCACAAATGAACATAAAAACAAAACAGATTTGGTGCATATGGCTTCTATTGTTTTCGTAAACTTGGCACTCCCTGCTGTTCTTTTCCAACAACTTCTCCGGCAATCTCCCTCCCGGCCCTCGTCTTCTTCCTTCCTTGACAACCTCTCTGGCCGTCGCTCTCCACTTTCTCCGGCAGCGTCTCCAGGCTCCAGCTATAATCAACCTTGTTCTGCCAACGCTCTCCTCTCCCTACAGCGAACTCTTTGCCCATTGTCCACCTCTATCGATCGGAAAGGGCCATAATTGATTAAAATTTTTGAAGGAGAATGAGGAGTTGGAACTCACATGATTCAGTAAAATAAGGGTTTGTTTGGGTGAAAGAATATGGCCTTTTAAAGAACTCAGCAAAAAAAAAATTAAATAAAGAAAGAAGAAGAAGAAGAAGAAATAAAGAAAGATAAACATGGAATGCCCAATATTGTACTGATAAAATAAGCACACATACATTAGTCAGGCCCAATTGTAGATGGACCACTATAACAAACATGGGCCTATATAATATGCAAACCGATAACCACATTTCTATCAAGTCATCTGTGTATATATATAAGCAAAAGCTATTAAAAATCTTCCGTGATAATATTTTTCACAAAAAAAATCAATGAATAATATTGTTTTAGAAATAAAGACTTAGATATTATTATCATTTTAAAATAAGAGTTTGTTTTTCAATTGTCATAAAATAAGGGTTTTGACCGCGCGAGTGCAAACATAACTTTGCATAAAATTGTGTTTTGTGCAAACTTAACTTTATAATCAAAAAAAATTTAATGCAAATTTGTTTTGCATGATGTGTTTATATTTTTAACAAGTATATTCTTATTTTTATTCCAAAAACTTTAAAACAACATCAAATAAATACAAATACATAGTAATGTTTTATAAAATATGAAGTGCAAACTTAACTTTGCATAACTCCAAAATAAATATTATGTGCATTTTATTAATAAATAGGTTTTGAATATGTAATTTATTAAAATTATTTTAAAGCACCATCAATTAAACACTTATTTATAATAATATGGTAAAAAAAACATATAGTTCATACTTAATTTTACATGTTTCCATCAAAAAATACAATTTAAAAATCTATTGCAAAGTTAACTTTACACTCCTTTTGGAGTTTGATCAAATATATGCCCTTAATTTACAAAAAAATATTATTTTTTTTGCATAAAACATTTTTAAACAAGCCCTATATTTCAATATCCTGATTTGGTTATGACACTAATTTTTAGTGATTTTCTTATTTTTTTTATGCTATTGTTAATGTTGAGAAAAATAAAATGTTGAAGTCAAAGTTTAAACCCACAACTTTTTTATTATAAGAAATGAACCCAACTACCAAGGTAGCTCTCTTTTTGCTCATATTTTTACGCTAAATTAGATTTATGTGTGCATGAAAATCAAGTGTGCATGTGCATCACCCGTACATTGTGTCTAGTAGATTTGAATTAGAACTCAAACGTTTATATTACACACATCTTTTTCAAACCCTTCTATAAAATTATCTAACACAAACAATCAAAGTTAAATATCTAAATATCTAACACAAACAATTAAAGCTAAATAAAAAGAGTTTTAAAAAATATATGTTTTACTTGAATTTTAAAAGATGCGAAATATAGAATACAAAATGTCTTCCTTGCACACTCAATCATAAATTACCAAAATGTTTCTGCCATATACATTTAGTTTTTAAAAAATGCCTAATATATTTGAATATCAAAGTATACAAGAATACAAAATGTCTTACATGCATAATCAACCATAAATTACCAAAATATATGTCTTTAAGGAAAAGACATTTAATATTTTAAAATCAACACAAAAACATTTACTTTTTTTTTTCCATCTAAAATAAACTTGTTTCATTTAACAAAAAAGAAATAATACGTTTAATCCGGTCGGCCGCTGCCACCCATTGTGTTCCACACGTCGGACCACCACGCGCGGAAGGTCTGGTAATGGGTGGGGAAGGACGGAAGGTAGCAGCGGCGGTCGTTGGCTGAACTCCACAGACCTGCCATCGATGAAAAAGAAATGAATAGGACTAATATTAATAAAAGTATAGTATACCTTTACCAATTAAAAAAAAGGGAGTGTCTTCATGTATAAATTAATGACAAGCTACAGGTTGATCCGAGTTTTATCTAAGTGGTTAAGAGTTTGAAAAATTCGCACAGGGCGTCACAATTCAATTTTCTTCTCCTATCTCTTCCGTCCAAGAACGACTTGGATCTATAACTGCTTATCTATGAAGCTTGGCACAGTAAAATTAATGTCAAGCTACAAGTTGATCCGAGTTTTATCTAAGTGGTTAAGAGTTTGACAATTTACACAGGGCGTCACGATTCAATTTTCTTCTCCTATCTCGTCCCTCCAAGAACGACTTGGATCTATAACTGCTTATCTATGAAGCTTGGCATAGTGAATCATCAAAAAATGTCCACTGAAGAAACAAAAAATTGTCTGACATCTATACAAGTTATTAACGACCATGACATGTCCAATTTGTAAATTATGCGGGCCGAAGACATAACCTGCATGCCATTCGAAATGGTGAAATAAAAATAAAACCATATGTATTTGTTGTAATTTGCAAATTTTTTTAAATCACATGCATTTGCTCGGAATTGTAATGTTAGAAAATACTAGTTTTTAACCCAAATGATGCGTGGGCAGTTTGAAATTTTATATATAATATGTTCTTTCTTTAGACTCAAATTAGAAACCTCTTAACCTTTTTCATTTTCCAAAAAATAATAAAAATTAATACAATGTAATCGATTGTTAATGATGAATGTGAGAGGTAAAAATTGTACATAGGCTTTTGATTAGGCCCATTTTGGAGAATCTATGTCATGATTGGCCTACAACCCCAGAACCCATTCTAGTACAAAAAGAAAGCCCCCCTGCCTGATAAAATATTTTCAAATGATAACTGACCATCATCCAACAACTATAGCCAGACCAACGTTTGTGAACTCAATGATGCTGACCAACTCTGGTCGGCCTACAAGTAGAGCATAGTTGAGCTGGAGGATAAGTGATGGGAAATAACACTTATACAAGTGTGAATAGAGTTAGTGACAGTTGTTATCTTGGAGTAGTGCCAAGTTTACCCTTTATAGTAATTTTCATATCCCACCAACCCTAATGTAACTCCATCCTATATACATATAAATAAGAAAAGCAACCCATAGTTAGGAACAATTTATTCTCTCCTTTCTACACTCACTCCTACACATTCTCTTTCTTCTTCCTCTAACAAAAACCCTAAACTCTATGGAATTGTATCATCCTTTTTAAGTTTTCAGACTAATATACTCAGCACACACAAGGGAGGATGTGATGCTAGATTGGGAATTAGAGCTACCGGAGGAACTTACCCCACAAATTTGGTCTTGGCCTTTATCTTTTGTTCATTGTTTTATTGTTGCTTAATATTGTTCATCTCCATCTTCAACATTTTCTAGTTGCCAATGAACCTAACTATGCCAGTTCTCTTATGATAAAATGTAACTATGCCAATTCTCTTATGATAAAATGGTTGACTTATTCACTGAGCAGTAAAAAAAGAAGCCTAAGTCTCTTTTAGAGGTTTCTACATTAAAGGAATTATTTGTTATTTTTAAAGCAACGCTAATAATTTTTTTTTATAAAACTTGTCCTGCCGTATCTCGCATGTATCCCTCTCGTATCCTAAAGGTATCCTTCCCGTATCCGAAATTATAAAATATTTTAAAAATAATGGGTACTTCGATACGTATCATTTACGTATCCCGCCTTATCGGCCATGTATTCGTGCATGATACGTAACCGATACTGATACACCAACCCTAACTAAAGTATGCGTGCTTTAAAACTTTTTTCCTTTCAATTCACCCCAATTACTTTTAAGAACCAAACAAAGCCTTAATTCCTTTAAATGCTTCTTCTCTCCAAATTTGTACAGGACCAGAACAATCCATTTAAATATGATGCATATTCACCATAGATCTTCGATCTTCTTTTTCACTGAATACTTCAATAATCTATAATAGGTAGCAATAGATTCAAATAAGAAAAAATAATTTCTCTAGATGGATTAAATGTTATAAAAAGACTTGTAAAATAGATAGAGAAAACGTACATATATATAATATTATACCTACTTTATATCAAAAAAATCATAATGTTAACTACAAATGAACATAAAAACAAAACATATTTGCTGCTTATGAGTTATATTGATTTTCCTAAACTCGGCACTTCCTCTTCCTTTTCCGACAACTTCTTCCGCACTTGCTTCCTCCTTCTCCAACAATCTCCCGGCCCTCGTCTTCTTCCCTTCTCGACGGCCTCTTTGGCAGTCTTCTTCCCTTCTCGACGGCCTCTTTGGCAGTCTTCTTCCCTTCTCGACGATGATCTGTTCGGCCATTGCTCTCCCCTCTCTATAGCTAATGAACTCTTAGGCCATTGTCTATCTCTATTTATAAGCCAGTTGATTGGAAAGCACCATAATTGATTAAAATCTATTGAAGGTCAAAGAGGAGTTGGAACTCACATGATTAAGTGAAATAAGGGTTTGTTTGGGTGAAAGAATACGGTTTTTTAATGTATTTTTGAAAAATAATGTAGGATGAGAAGACAAATTAAGTAGGTGCAAATAATAACTACCTAAAGAAAAATAAATATGAATCATGATCGTGACATATCTGTAGGTCGAAAAATGCCCTAGAAGGGGGTGAATAGTGTTTTTGAATCTTAATCGAATTTTTAAAATCGTTTTAAATAAATATTTAAAGTCTATATCAAGCAATCAACCAAGACACTAAAGCAATCCTAAACACAAATAATAATAATAATAATAATAATAATAATAATAATAATAATAATAATAATAATAATAATAATAGCAATGAATAAAAGAGCTATAGACAGAAAGATTGAACCAATAGAAGTCGAAGACTTTTTGTCCACACGGTTCGGTTTGTTAGACCCTACTTCTGCGCTCGGATAGTTCCTTGAGAATTTCCACTAATACCGATCTTCTTCCGGGTGAAGATCAAACCTCTACAAGTGTATCCTTCTCACACATTTTACAAATGTTGAATTCTCACAACACTCACATAAGAACAATCTCTTGCTATTTTAAGAGATGAACCTCTCTTAATGTTTGAAGAATAAGATTTTGGTGACAAACACCAATGTACAATAGCTCTCAAGTGTTTGAAGATTACAAGTTAAGCTCACACTAAGAGATATCAAATTTGATCAACAAATTATAGCTCAAAATAATGATGATTGATCAAAGCAATGTTCATGAATTTTTGAATATTGAATATAGATGAAGAGAATAGAGTTAGAATGATTCAAGAGGGTTTAAATAAGTCTTAGATAGTGTATACATAGTCTAGGACATCAAATGGCCGTTTGGAGGGAGTTGGTGGAGGTTTGGTACCAAAAATGGTAAAAAATCAGAAATTCAACGACTAGTTTCTGGGCCATCAGTCGACTGAGCAAGTCTCATCAGTCAACTGAGTGGCCATCATTCGACTGAGCCACTGCTCATCAGTCGACTGATAGGCTCTGCCAGGCAGGCCAAAAATGCAAATTTTACACTTTTGTAGTTTTGCTTTAAAATGAATTTTGGTGCTTGGAGTAGGTCAAATATAGGTTCCTAAGACACCTATTTTCGGTAGAGCTCCAAATAAGATCATTTTGATTTTATTATGAATTTAGTACAAAATCAGTTTTTGCTACAATGAGATTTTGAAAGGATCTTGATACAAACTTTGATTTGATCAATCTAATTATGTACAAACAAAGTGTATGAGCTATAATGAGAATCAAACAAGAAACTTTACATAGAAAACTTAAGCTAAGCACTCACTCAAATATGAATTTACGAGTCTTCGAGGGCTTAGTTTGTTTCTTCATTTATTTTCTTCCTTGAGTTTTTGATCTTCATAGATGTGCAATTATGGTAGTGCATTGATTAAGTTGTTGTGTGAGGTGTAAGACATCGATAATAAAAACCTTGTAGGTGAATGATCTTGGTTTCGGCTTGTCGGTTTAGTCCACGTGTGATCAAATAGTTGTGGCTATTACTTAAAACATCAACTTAGTTAAATTATACATGATTAACGTTATTGTTATTATCAAAACAAGATTAGTGACTTTTAGGTCAACAATATCCAAAACGAGAGAAAGTGAAACACTCCAAGATGTGTGGAGCAAGATAAAATTAAAATGGGGATTTTGATTTAATAGACAGAAATTGTATTCTCTATCTAATAAAGAACATGACTTTTGGTCTAGTTGTTCGAACTCCAATCTTTTTAAATAAGGACTAATTTTTTACAGAAGGAAAATTGTACTTAATATAATCAATAAATACCATTCATCAATGGATAATCGTTCAACCACATGAACCAAAAGCCATAAACAAAACTAGAAATAAACAAATAAACAGGATAACTCGTAAATGTGCCCTACAGAAGACAAAATCGTTCAATCTAGGAAGTTTGAATCGATAAGAAATCTTCAATCAAGTTGAACAGGGTGTATATATGTGTGAAAACATAGTATGAAATAACATAGCTTTTCGGTGAAAGTATACATTTTGAATATCTCGTATTAACCTCGTATCATATTGATTCTGATTTTGAAATCAAAGGATCAAACAAGGAAAGTACAAGGCAATCGCGAAACACGTGACCACATAATTAATTAATTGATTTATTATTATTATAATTATTTAATACCATGACACAATTAAAATTTAAAAAAGGGGTTGAATACTCAAAGAAAGGGAAAATAACAAGACAAAGAAAGAAAGGTAAATGCATTTGTCAGGCCCAATTGGCGATGGGTTACTATAATAAACATGGGCCTATATAATTTACTTATACAAACACACAACCACCTTTTTATTAGTCGAGTGCGGCAAAAACATAAGAAAAAAAACCGTAAATATATAAACCGAAAGCTATTAGATTTTGTTAGGATACTAATTTTTAATGATTTTCATATTTTTTCCATGCTATTTTTTTGATTAATCATTCATATCAAAGGTAATTACATGAAATCGGACATTAAATTTTATCGTCCTAACTATACTATGAGCTACATAATTTGCTGACCAAAGAGATGAATAAATAAGCTTTAGTTTGCTTCACCCTCATGAAAGTCTCCCAACCGTGCTGAGAGAACAGCTTCAGCTTCCTTTTGCGTCACCAACCACACAAACCACAATGAACAATACCAAAAGTATCATCATCACCAACCACCCACATAAGAGGTCGACATATCACCACCCACCCACAAAGGGCGGACAAACCACTTTATTAAGTTCGAATACCACGTCCATGGGTTTCGAACCTTTGACCTCTCTAATACAAGATCAGAGAGGATTCCACTAGGTTACAAGGCCATTGGCTTTCCATGCCATTGTTAATGTTGAATAAAGAAATGCTGAAGTCAAGGTTGAAACCCACAACTACTTTATTATAAGAAAGGATCCTAAGTACTAAGGTAGCTCTCTTTTTGCTCATATTTTTATGCTAAATTAGATTTACATGTGCATGAAAATTAAGTGTGCACGCGCATCATTAATGCTTTTTGTTTAGTAGATTTAAATCAAAACACACACCTTTATATTACACCACATCTTTTTCAAACCCTTCTATAAAGTTGTCCAACACAAACAATCAGAGATAAATGTATACAACATGAGTAATGCACATAAAAACTGTAAGAAGGCTGAAATCTCAAATAACATCCCCAAGAAAATGTCATGAGATCATAACTGAATCGGACCTCCAGTCCAACGATAATATCACAACCACCGAATCATCAGTGCCTTACCAATTTGCCTATGTTCCCGGGCTTCTCACCGGTGGCTTATAGGCGGCCAAACATTGCTCCCCCAGGGGTTTAGGGCTTTTCAACCCCAGGGCACCGAGCCCTGCCTATTTTCCCATCTCGACAAGCACCGAATAAATACACAATTCTTTCACCATCGAAAGGCCACAATAGAATCATATCCGGATCCATATCAGGATCATATCACATCCAGAACATAAACATATTCGGATCCATATCAGGATCATGTCACATCCAGAACGATACAATAATCATAAGAAACTCCCGGCTTACTGATAAGAGATATACGCCTATACGATAGGCCAGAAGAATGATTCGAGCTTGTCGAAGGATCTCCAAGATTCCAGTTGACATAATTGTAATGCATAATATGCATAGCATGCTATTTAGTGAACACATGAAGCAATCTATGCCATATAATACCCTTTAATAAGTCTCGCTATATATCCCTTGATGTGTAATAAACATTAACAATTTCATTCCATCACAAATAACATCCATACATCTAAAGGATATCTTATACAGTTCAATTAGCACAATACGTCAAGTATAAATGGCATACTTTGTCTCAAAACATACATTCATATCATTGAACAAACACTGGAAGTACTTTATGCCATATACACTTCCACAAGCCCAACCCCGTACTCCATGATGTGAAAAAATAACAACAGTTCATTTCATAAATATTTTAGGAGTCAAGAATCCATGGAATACTTCATATGGTTGGATAATACAAAGATATCATGTGCATATGGCATTTATAGCTTCAAATCTCACATTTGAGCCTTTACAAACATTCATAAATGCATCCAATAGATGTGTTATAAGTTCCTTAGGGAAAACATGGGGAAAACATAATAAATCTCATCAAACAATGTCATATTACATGTTTTAGAAACATTTAAACTACATTATCGAGTTTTGAAGTCATATAAACCCCTACCTCAAGTTGTAGACCAAAAGAGAGGAGAAAATATGATAATCGAAGCTTTGTTTGATGAAACCCCGAATATCTCGCGTCATCGCATTTCTAGAATATAAAAACCCCCAAATAACGAAGCTTAGACTCCAACCCATGTAGTCCTAACTCAAGCTCGAGCTCCCATGGCGGATAACAAGGAAGAAGATGATGAATAGTGCTTTAGAAGTGGGTTTGATTGATTTGGAGCTTTGAATCTTCAATTCGGATGGATAGATGCGTAGAAATCTTCCTCTTTCTCTCTCTAGAACTCCCTAGAGGAGTATGAAAATGTGTTGGCACGAAGTTTGGATGAAAAATGACCAAAAATGGCTTAAAAACGTGCTTAAGTCGGTGGAAATAGCTAACTGGCGGACAAGTATGTCAAATACCGAATACAGGTCCGCGGAGCACCAATTTTCCAAAATTTTGGTACCAGACCGGTATGCCAAAAATGCCATACCGGTCTGCGCTATAAATTTTGGGCTTTAGACCACGGTTTTGTTTTGGCAATAACTTTTCGCTCGGAACTTCGATTTAGGTGAACTTTATGTTCACGAAAAGGTATTTCAAGGATCTACAACTTTATAAGAGAGTTTTCCCAAATTCTAGATAGATTTTTTCCAAAAATTCACCGAAGACAACGCTTTATCAAAACGCTATCGAATGACCAGAATTTTGAAATGGGTTTACTTTGTGCCCTGTTTTGACCCACGAGGAGTGTGAATTGGACTTCGGCTAAAACACGAAAGTTCTAGAATAGTACAAATAATAGATACCCACGTGAATGGAATCTTGGTCGGATAAGTAACGAAGAAATTACGATAACTCAAAATTAGCTAGAATTAACGAATCGCGAAGAGCCAAATCTTCCTATTTACTAACCGAAATCGATTCGGGCCATCCGAATCACCAAACGTTCACTCACATGAGGATAAATAAGATAATATAATTCCATTTAACACAAATTAAAGTACGGGGTGTTACAAATCATCTCCAACAAGAATGACTAAAGGACTTCAAATAATTAGGTTCAAGCTAAAGAAGAAATCTCAAATAACATCCCCGAGACATTATAATGGATTGCTCATAGACCCCATCGTGAAGTAATTAGGAAAATGACTTTGTTCTTAATTAAAGATTTTGTTATCCAACAAAGGGGCGTGATGATCATTGGCAGAGGTAGTGTGGGACGGGGGGGCTTAAGCCCCCACAGGAATTCTGGATTTTTTTAGGTATAATAATATTAGGACTATTGTGTAGATATTTAAAGTTTGAGGTTGGGTTTGTAAGGTCTCAAAACCATGGGGATAAGAATGTAATTATGTTTGCTGAAAAAGCAACATATTAATATATTATACAACAGAAAGCACCGATTGGCACAAAGAAAACCAAAACAAGAAAAAAAGTATAGCCCGCCTTTTCTCAGTCTCTGCTCTCGCATGTACAATCTTGCTCGGATAATTGATTCACATTTTCATTTGAGCTTCAGACGATGGAGAAGGTCAGTTAATATGTCCGGCATCTTTCTTTTCACATACACTTTCTTTTGGGCTCTATTTACGTGTATATTTCTATTGTATTTTTTTGTCCAATACTTAATTTTATGATTTATTTGAGCCATTAAGGCATTGATTACATTATTATATTTATTATGTTATTGAGCCATTGAGCCATCTTTCTCTTCACATACACTTTCTATTGATTATATTATCAAGTGAAAAAGCATTGTACGTTTCTACTAGTATATTTGCTCTTGAAGTAAGCATTGCGCTTACATGTTGCAACTTCGACTGTAGAAAGGGTATTCTATGCAATGAAGATCATCAAGTCTTAACTATGCAATCATTTAGGAGATGAGTTGATGAATGATTCTTTAGTGGCATACATTGAGAAAGACGTGTTCAAAAATATCGAAAATGAAGAGGTAATTCAACGTTTTTAGAATATGAAGGCTCAAAGAGGAATTCTGTAACTCGTTCTTTTTTTTTGGAGATTTCTATTTTTTTTCAGACATCTTTTTTTTGTTAGTCATCTATTTTTTTTATAGATGTTTTTTTTAGACATCTCTTTTTGTAATAGATGTTTAATATTTTTATATAATATAAGTGTGTGTATTTATATATTGTCGTGTTATTATTTCTTGTATTTTTATTTTATTTTTTTGCTTAGTGGTAGTCAAGCCCCCCCTAGATTGAAATCCTAGCTCCGCCACTAGTGATGATGCGCTAGTTAACCCAAATAATGGAATGAGCATAGCTATAAAGGCAATGCATGTTGCTAGGGCAAAAATAAAAATCTTGGGTTTACAAATATGGTTATTATGGTGTTATTCAAGAGATATGGTTGTTTAACTGTTTTATGCTAAAGACTTTAAGTGTGACTAGGTCGACAGAAAAATAACCTTGGGGTAGTTGAACTTGGTATTACATTAGTTGATTTTGGTAGAATTGGGCCTACGTCCAATTCATTTGTGTTAGCTTCAAAAGTTAAAAAGGTTTTATACATACCCAATCAAATGAATCCTAAATGCCCAATCATCTTATCAAGTCCTCAACGAGTCATTATGCTGAGATTGATGGTGTGCTCGTTGATGGTTTACAAGAGGTGAAATTATGCCAATGTATTGCCAAATCTTCGATCATTTCATTTTAGTGATGAATCTCCACCAATCTATGCTTGTGAGGATTGCAAAGGGACGTAGATTGACCATAAGTGAACATCTTATAATTAACATCAACATCTTTATTATGAACTAACCATTAATTGTAGCAATTAATTCATTAATTTTGTGAGACTTATACGATTGGTCATATTTGATATTTCTTTTAAATGTTATTTAATTATAGACATACAAGTAGACTGGCCGGTCCTCCCTTTGCCTATAAAAGTGCAACCAAGGCGAATAGAGATAAACCATTTTCGGTGACTAAGAACAACGATGGGGTACTTAAGAAGGACGCTCTTTACGAAATCTATAGACCGAGGTTAGTACCCTTAGTATCTGTAGTTGTTGTTTATGCCTGTAAAATTATGTTAGTCCAAGGATTCAAAAAATTGTGTTGATGTAAATTTATGAATATTTTGTCTCCGTCATGTTAAGACCTAAATAAAATAAATTTTACAATGATTACTCCTAAGGAATTAGAAACTAATAAAATTCAAGTAAGGACTTTCTTCTTTCTAAAATGATTTCACTTTCCTTGTTAAAATTTAGCAGAGACAAAATCTAGACAATATGTTAAATTAGTTTCTGCACGTAACAAAAATACATATCTATTTGTACAGTCGCCTTTGAGATTTCTTATTTGGTAAATATTTCTAGGGATATTAGGACTTTGCACCCCATATTTTGACCATTAATTTGAGATTGCACCCTATGTTTTAAATCCTTTGATTTTGCACCCCACTGTTAACTAATTATGTTAAGTTTTGTTAATAAAAAATGGGATATTTGGACTTTGCACCCCATATTTTGACCCTTAATTTGAGATTACACCTCATTTGGGGTGCAAAGTCATAGGATTTAAAACATGGAGTGCAATCTCAAATTACAGGTCAAAATGTAAGGTGCAAAGTCCAAATATCCCATATTTCTATGCGCTACTATTAGTTACTCGTCAAGCCAATCTTCCAAATTATAGAATTTGATGATTTATTTTGTAATTATTTGTTAACCATCGATTTATAAAGGTTCCAAAGTGAGACATACTTAACAATTCCAACTCTACTAACTTGTATAGTGTGCTACTTTTGGAGATTGTTTCGCCTTTGTTTCTCATCAAAATCATTTGATACAAGACTCTCATAATGAACATTAAGTCCATGCTTTTGGTATGCTGATAAGAATCCCGCCAATAATGTGACGACACCCATAGCAAAGATGGACGGAAGATCATTTTTACAATTAGATTCGGATGAAAACCTCGACCCGTTGCTTATAAACAAGCAAGAACCTTGGTATATAAAGGTAGATGGGTTGATGGACACTGCGGCCCAACACCTATAGAGAGATGCGAACCTTGGTATATGCGAATGACGCTACAGTTGATGATGATGAATCAATTGATAAGTCGAATGAACATTATGGACAACCCAAATTTGTTCAAGATGTTCTTAAAAACATAAGAGTAAAGCTCTCATAATTTTATTAATCAACCCATAGCTTTTGAAAACAATAAAATTCCGCTCCTTAAATAGGATAAACACTTTAATTAGAAACCAAATACAATATGGAAACAAATTATAAAACAATAAGGAAACTACTAAAACTAATCCTAAACATAGTAAGGAAACTAGAACATTCCTATTTAAACATTCCTATTTGAATAAGGAAATAATAAACAAGTCCTATAATTTAAAAGTAATTAAATAAAATCTTTTTTGAATTTCCTTGAACGAGCTCTTATAACTGGAACCATGAGAACTTGAATTAGGCCTGTGCATCTTTAATCCACGTGCTTGAGCCTATGCTAGCCTTGTCCACATTACAGTACCTAGTTGACTCGAGCTAATATAAAATTTTAAACATATATATAAAGGTGGATAGAGAAAAAAAAATACCATGGGTCTATGGCATTTCTACAGAAAATAAAAAACATAAAATGAAAAACGTGGATCATACAAAGAAAAACTAGGAGTCTATGGCGGTCTAGAAACCAAACGAGAAGAGGTGTATGCGAGAATTTCTTTATCATGTTCAAAGGTGACCATATTTTTTTCTTCCAATGATGCCAGAGCAGCGATGCCATCCCCATTGGGCGCATCCATCAAAATAAAGCCATTATTCATTGGAACACCCCCCAGAGTAACTCTACTTGGATATCCCCATCCGAAGTCAACCTGGTAGAATTGCATTCTACACAAGCTACTACACATGAAGATATTATAATTATTACGTGCAAACTCTAGTTGAAGTAGGGCGTATTTAGTTGTATCCAAACTTTTCATACCCCGAATCTCCATTTTCGCTTTCTTAATTTTCTCCACCAATGCATTAAAATTATTTTCAGTCTCTTTTGTAGTTGGTATAGTGAGTGTCAAATAGAAATTTCCCATTGATGTTTCAGGCAACGGTGGAAGGATTTTGGGGCGCATGTTCACTGGGTGGAACAAAACAGATGGGGTAAAGAATCCTGAATTGGCAGTAGTTGCAGCCATGGCACATTTATAAAGTAGTGCGGTGAGAACTTCAACTCGAGTGGTGTTCTGCAATCCCAATTCATCAACCACTGCCTTGAGTTGGGCTAGTTTTGAGTTGGGAAACTCAAATCTTCTTATGACCCAATGTTTTTTGACGTTTGGAAGTTGTGGCACAAAAACAACATCATTAGCAGGATGGGACATGAAATGAGGAGAGAGGAGTACATCCTCACTTGAACTATTAGTTCGCATCTTGGTGGCCCAAAAGGTCATGAATGTGGAAAAGGTTTGCGCATCAGCTACTGTGTGTGACAGACACACCGCAATTGATATTCCTCCACATTCAAAATTGGTAAGCCGGACAACCAACAAACTCGAACTGTTTGTCACCCTACCCCAAGCCAGTCCAGCAGGAAAAACGATATCGAGAGTTTCGTCCTCAGGCTTTTCGAGAATTTGAGATAGTCCACATTTAATATTGACTTCTTGAAACTCTACCCCCTTGTCATTACAATCGACATATGCTCCAGAATTTACTCTTCCGGCAAATGGATAGCAGTGAGTCAGGATTTCGGACAAAGAGTGTTTCAGCCGACGTGATTTGTCCGTGATATCTTGTAGGCTATCAGACACACGGTTGGGGTAATAGAAAACTATAGGCATGTATGTGGGAGGAATGAATGATCCATTGGAGAAAGATTATAACGTTTGAGATGAAAAGGGGTTGGAGAGGCAGGCTTGATAGTTTTGATAGAGAGATCATGAAGTTGCCGTGCGGCAGATTTAAAAAGAGTTCTAAACATCTTGAATTTGATTTCTCAAAACTCAGATTTGGCACCTGATCGAGAGCCCAACCAAGCCTTATAAAGAAATATTTTCCACTTGAATCTGAATCTATCATTAGGTTGAATAATATATATTTCTTTATCTCCCACATTGATATTGCTAATTATATTTCCTCTTTTTTAATTTTTTTTATTTGGTATTTTTTGGGACATAATCATTGTATAAATCAGTGGTCTTTTTGAACTTTGATTAAGTTGATATTTGTAATTTCATAAAAATATTAAATTCAGGGTATACTATCAATTTGAGATGGAAAAAAACTACATCGTATTCAAATTTGATAAGATCTCTCTCTATATATATATATCTACACAATCCTTCTCTTAAGAGTACCAAATTTTAAGGGGGTAAACTAATGAATTTTTTGATGAAATTTTGCGAAGTTGATCTCCTTGATCACCCCCACCAAATTTCATCAAAAATTCATTCGAGTAATGGGTTAACTAAACATCTAAAATTTCAATAGTCAGAAATTATGAACATATATCAATTTTTTAGTTAGGTCACTTTCTGGTTGAATTCTTAATTTTTTTTTAAATATAATAAATATATCATAATTCAATAAATAAATTTTGTTGTTCACAAATATTAATATGCAATAATATTATTGGTTTAATCAAGAGTGCAATTGGATTTATTCAATTGAATATTCAGGGTACGTTTGATGATAACATGAAAAATGATAAATAAATAAAACAATTGATTTTTGTGAGAAATTATAAAGAAAGTTAAGACATGCCGTGATTTGTCTTCTTATTTTATTGACTTTTTGTACAAAAAAATTTTCTTTGGAAGTTGAAAAGAAAAAATTACCTAAAGAAAAATGAATCATGTAGAACATCTATGCTCATAAAAATGAGTATGAGATGAATAGCATCATTTCATCACATGTTTCAACCTATTTTTCAACTTTTCATACAAATCAAACATTTTTTTTTTTATCATTTTCCATATCATTAACAAACGAAGCCTTAGTCAATTACTTATCAATAATTGTTAAGTTAACTTTGACATTATGAAAGCCAGCAATTAAATGTTAGCAAGCCGTGCACGTTAATTAATTATCACGTTAGCAAGCCATGCACGTTAATTAATTAGCCCCTTAGCAAGCCATGCACGTTAATTAATTAGAACGTTAGCAAGCCAAACTAAAGATGTGTGGACCAATATAATTACCAATAAATTGGAAATTTAGTAGAGCCAATTGGGCATAATAGTTCATTCCAATAATAACATAATTATAAAAGGACAATTATAAATTAGTAGTGTAAATTAAGGATATTGCAAAAAAAAAGACACTAACATCTCTTCCTTATTTAACCAATAACACAATAATCCTAATATAACATCTCCCATTTCCAAAAGACACTTAGCACCGATCATGGTCAAAAATTTCAAAATCCAAACAACCTTCTCTCTCATGAAATCGACAACGGTTGATCATTAGCGCCGGAGATGATGCAAAAAATCATTCCGATCATCAACTCCGATTCATATGCTGCTAAAAACAGTTTATCACCAATTGTTCAGAACAAAATAACTAATTATGTGCTACTAAAACAATATTAGCATCAATTGTCGAGCACTGGAACGGTGCTAAAAATGTTTTAGCACCAACAACCC
This sequence comes from Lonicera japonica, assembly GCA_021464415.1. Classification (NCBI taxonomy): domain Eukaryota; kingdom Viridiplantae; phylum Streptophyta; class Magnoliopsida; order Dipsacales; family Caprifoliaceae; genus Lonicera; species Lonicera japonica. The sequence continues at coordinate 65,277,269 of CM038467.1, forward strand.
AACAAAGAACAAATAAATTCAATGTGCTAAAATAGATTTAACACCAATTGTCCAACCCTATAATGGTGCTAAAAAGGTTTTAGCGCCAATAGCCCAGCAGAGAATAGCTAAATTCAAGGTGTTAAAATCGATTTAGCACCAATTGTCCAGAACAGAATAACTAACTACATGGTGCTAAAACAGTTTTAGCACCAATTGTCTAACACTGGAATGGTGCTAAACAAGTTTTAACACTTTTAGTTTAGTTATATGTGTTCACCTGTGGTACTAAAACAATTTTAGCACCAATTGTCCAATACTACAATGATTCTAAAAAGGTTTTATCACTACAGATGAAAACAAATAACAAAACTGAAGGTGTTAAAACACTTTAAGCACCATGTAAAAAACATAAAAAAACAAAAAAACAAAAACATAGATAGATTAGAAATGAAATATAAAGAGAAAAGAATAAGAAAAGTTGCAGGAAAGAGAGAATGATAAAAGAGATGAGAAGGGGGAGGAGGTGATGGAAGATTTGGGTTAAAAAGGTCGTCGAAATTCTCTCCCTCCATAATCAATTCAAATACTCTACGAATCCTCCATCCAATACATTTTTAATTATTGAACACCTTAATATTTTGCTTCAAATTCCCAGCTCACTGCCGTCACTACCCCAGCCGACCACCACCACCATCGCCAGCGGCGGTGTTATTTCTAATGTAAGTTCATCTATAACCTACCCTTGTTGTTGTTATAATAGAATATATATATATATATATATATATGTGTGTGTGTGTGTGTGTGTGTGTGTGAAAACAAGCAAACATTATATAAAAGTATATTTGTCTATCAACATTTATCATTTTTCTTAAAATAAATTAATATTATGAAAAGCATCCTTATTGTAAAACCAAATTAAAAAATTAGTAATGATTCCCTTTATTAAATATGAGTCCATCCTTAAAGTCATAAAGCATTACGGAATTAGGCCCTAGAGCTCATTATCTCAATTTAGTAATGAATTAATTACTTGATAATAATCATATACTATACTATAATAGTATTACAGATGAAGTAATACCATTTCTCTTATTAATTGTTATAATAATTGCCGTAATAATAACACACTTGATACTAGAAGAAGTAATATCTTCTCTCTTATTAATTACTATAATAATTGCCCTAATAGTTTATATTATATACTAGGGTATACCCGTGCCGTCCGGCACGGTGAAATAAAAAAAATATGATAATAGGTTAAAAAAATTAACGTGTGACAAATTTAAATCAACAAAATCAATCAGTTTATTTTGAACCCATTGTTTAATCTAGTCTATTTTAACGTTGCGAACAACTGAAACGTAAGTTCAATATAACTTCATGCTGAAAAAAACTAAAAATATACCGGATTGGACGGGGCTGAGAAGAGCTTGCTGCTTGCTGTCTACTTCACGAGCTTTCACTGCCGGGCATCATTAAAGTCTACGATTTTTTAACCCCCGACTTGTTTTTAATTTTTTAAAGAATCTTTTAATCATAATTCAACCACATAATTTATGTCCTAAAAATGATAGATTGAGATGACCAATAATGTACTAACACATAACATACATCCTTAATGTTACACAATAATTTTTCTTATTTTTTTTGGCATAATTATATAGTTATGGCATTTTTAATGTAGACAAAATTATTAGTATGTGAGAGTTTATTGTGTGTATGTTATTGGTTTAAGTGTTTTAATTTTGATGTGACATCTTAATGTGTGTATAAAACTCATCCAATGGTGTAAAATTAATGCACACCATAACATGTATATTTTTAACCATTAGATTCTTATATTTTTTGAAAAAAAAATTAGTCAAAGATGGTGTTTTATATATAGATATAATAATCACACGGCACGGTGAAATAAAAAAAATATAATAATAAGATAAAGAAAATTAATGTGTGACGAATTTAAATCGATAAAATCAATCAGTCTATTTTTGGCCGATTGTTTAGTTTAATCTAACGTTGTGAATAATTGAAACGTAAGTTCAATATATCCTCATGCTAAAAAAATTAAAAGTATACCGGATTGGACCGGCTTGCTTTTAATTTTTTGAAGAGTCTTTTAATCATAATCCAACCACATAACATACGTCCAAAAAATGACAGATTGAGATGACCAATAATGTACGAACACATAACGTGAGTCCTTAATTATATAGTCATGATGGATCTTGTTTAATTGATCTTGATTAGTAGATTTTAAATATTAAATTTTTATTAAATTTTGAATTTTTTATTTTAAGTTATGTGATTTTTAATGTAAAGAAAATTATTAGTATGTGAGAGTTTATTGTGTGTATATTATTGGTGTGAGTGTTTTAACTTCGATGTGACATCTTAATGCGTGTATAAAACTTATCCAATAGTGTAGAACTAATGCACACCATTATATTCCTATACTTTTTGAAAGTTATGGCATTTGAAAGTTTTTTAAAAGTTTGATGAGAGATAAAAGAAAAAAATATTATATTTAAGGTAGGTCGGACCCTAATGTAAAAAATATTATATTAATTTTAATTTTATTTCAGTATCTTTTATTCATTATATAATATTTTCAATAACTAATGAATTAGAAATATGTTAAATGTGCCTTTATAGTTGTAATATTTTATAAGTTTTATGCCATTATAGTTGTAATGTTTTATAAGTTTTCTTGTATCTTTTTGTATACATAATTTAATAATCACAGTGGATCTTGATTTGTAGATCTTGATGAATATGTTTCAAATATATAAATTTTATTAAAGTTGGATTTGTAAATTTAAAGTTATGGCATTTGAAAGTTTTTTAAAAATTTGATAAGAGAGAAATGTTGTAGAAAAGTAGAGAGATGTAAGAGTTATATTTGTGTATATGTTTAGGGTGTGAGTAAATGTTGAGTTGATTTGACATCTTAATGTGAGTATAAAAGTGATCTAATGGTCTAAAAGTGTTAACACCATAACGAATTAATATGAGACATTGGATCGATTTATTATTTTATTGAAAAAAATCCTTGTTTTATAATATAGATATTATAATTATAATTATATAATAGTAAAATGAAGGAAGTATAATAATTATAGTAATAAATAATTTTTATTTTGTAAATATGTGTTTTCGTTACATGTCTAAATCTAAAATCATCTTTTATTCGAGTACTACCTAGGTTCTTATTAAGAGAAGAAGTGAAAGAATATAAATATGAATAATGATAAATAATATAAAATATGACAAATCCAAAAAGATATGACATTAAGAGAAGAATTGAAAGAATATAAAATATATATGAATAATGATAATTTATTATTATAATTAGTTATATATATATATATTATATGACAATTAATGATGGAGTCAAAGATTTAAAAAAAAATTAGCAAATCTTGCCCCACACATCTTGGAGTGTTTGGCTTGCTGAAATAATGTCAACTTTACTAGCTAACGTGCTAATTAATTAACTAATAACATACGTGTGGGGAAAGAAAATGTTAAACAATTATTGTGAAGTAATTAATTCATTATTAAATATCCAATTGAGAAATAAAGAAATAGAGATCTTGTATACACGTACGAAATTATTGAACTTGTCTCAATTATGGGTAACTTTTTCATAATCCCACAAAAATTTATTTTTTTTCCTTTCAACTCACCCTAATTACTTTTAAGAGCCAAACGAAGCCTTTATTCCAAGAATGCTTCTTCTCCGCAAATTTGTACAGGATCACAACAATCCAGGAAATATGATGCATATTCATCATAGATCTTCGATCTTCTTTTTCACTAAATACTTCAATAATCTATAAAAGCTAGCATTACGTTCAAATGAGAAAAAATAATTTCTCTAGATTGATTAAATGTTACAAAAAGACTTGCAAAATAGATAAACATAATATACATATATGTATATATATAATTATACCAACATTATATCATAAGAATCATAATGTTAACTACAAATGAACAAAAAAACAAAACAGATTTAGTGCATGTGGGTACTTCTATTGTTTTCATAAACTTGGCACTCCATATTTTTCTTTTCCGACAACTTATCCGGCAATCTCTCCTGGCCCTCTTCTTCTTCCTTCCTCGACAACCTCTCTGGCTATCGCACTTCACTTTCTCCGGCAGCCTCTCTGGCTATAGTCAAACTCCTTCGCCAATGATCTCTTCTGCTATTGCTCTCCTCTCTCTACAACGAACTCTTTGCCCATCGTCCACCTCTATCGATCCAGCTATCGATTGGAAAGGGCCATAAATGATTAAAATTTACAGGAGAGGAGTTAGAATTCACACAATTCAGTAACATAAGGGTTTGTTTAGGTGAAAGAATATGGCCTTTTAACGAACTCACCAAAAAAAATTAATAAATAAAGAAGAAGAAGAAGAAGAAGGAGGAGGAGGAGGAGAAGAAGAAGAAAAAGGAGGAGGAGGAGGAGGAGAATGGTTGATATACAAATTTATAAATGATAGTTTTGGTGCTAATATTAAAATATGTTTTTATTTACTTTTATTGTAATTAAGGTGTATACTAATATTACGGAGGCGGAATTGGGCCTGGGTCCAGCAGGCTCAAGTCCATTCCACCCTTTTAGCCCACACCCAACCTTTAGGCACGGCCCAGCCTAGCCCACTAGCCTAGCGTTCCTACACTCATATTTTGGTAGTCCAAAGTCCAAACATATTAAAAGCAGAGGATCCACCAACTTTTACAATTATAAGAAGGAAAAAACAAAGGACAAATAGTAGCATTAATCGAAAAGAGGCCTCTGTGTGTTGGTTCAATTATAATTTGAATTTCTCTTTTTCTTTTGTGGAAAAAAAGGGAAAAGAAAGCCAAATCCCTAATTTAACACTTCAACGTCCACTTTATTTGTATATCAACCATTCTTGTAACTTTAAATAATATATATATATATTATTTATAAGAATAAGAACAATAATAATAATAAAAATAATAATAACAACAATAACAATAACAACAATAACAACCATAAGAACAACAACAACAACAACAACAACAATAATAATAATTATTATTATTATTATTATTATTATTATTATTATTATGACGATAATAACAATAACAATAATAATTAACACATCACATACCACATGAGTGCATATAATATGCTTTTGAGTAAAGAAAATTACTCAATATCGATAATTTGTAATTTCCATAGCTGCATAGGAAATTACGTTAAAAATATTTATGAATTACAGTGCATTTGGATTAGCCTTATTGGATTCACTTTGAGATTTATAAATTTAGAATTTTAAAATAATATATAGAGAAATTAAAACAATTTTTAATGTTCTGTTTGGTTAACCAATATATTTAACATAGAATACATATTATAAATAATAGTATTTTTTTAATGATTAATAACACAAGTCATTTCATATATTTTAAAAAATAATTAATAGACTCTTAAACAAAACTACAAACAATTCTTTGTATTTGAACATTTTTAAGAATCACATTACATGGCCAGAGAACATCCTTATTTATCAATTATTGGTGTACTTATTTTATATATGAATTATTTATATGTAGTGAGCTCATATATTATAGTTAATTTACATTGAGATCGTGTGGATGGCTAAAACTTAACCAACCCCAATTTGATGAGAATCAGCATAGTTCAGAGTTGATAACTAGAAAATGAATGTGATGATGACGAAGAACAAACCCACAATGAAACAATAATTTAGCAAAAAATAGAATGGAGATCATATTTGCTTTGAGGGTAAGTTCCTCTGTTGGCTATTATTCCCAATCCGGCAATACGTTATCATTTTCGTGTGTGTATATGGGTTGTATTAGCTTGAAAGGTTAGTAAGGATACAATTTCCGAAAAATTGGGGGTTAGCTAGAGAAAGAAAATATAAATAATACATAAAATAAATGCATCGATCTATAATTATTTCTTCTATCATGTTGGTTGAATTACTGATGGTATTTTTAGCATTTCTTATACTTTATCACTGTTGCCAGAGACGGCAACCTGTGATTACATGTTGAAAGTTGATACCTTCATATGAAAATTAGGGTGTCACAAGTTGGTATTTGAGACATAGGTCACTACAAAAAAGTGGGTTTTCTCGACATTAACATAATGCCGTTATAAGTATTATAAATTAGGGGTGTTTTCGGTTTCGGTCGGGTTAGAAACTAGGGTACCCAAAACCCTCCCCAAACTTTATAGTTCAGTTTTGATTCGGTTCGGTTTCGGTTTTCGTACCTATGAAACCCAAACCCTCCCCAAATTATTCAGTTTCGGTCCGGTTCGAGCTCATTCGATTTTTTTTGTATTGTTAAAACTTTAGTTCGAAATTGCACTAAAAATATAAATTCACTCAAAAGGCGCTACAAAAAAATTATATAATGTATTTATTTTAATAATTAGCTTAAGTAATTATTTATAAATGTAAATAATCCATAGGGTTGGGACATTTATATAATGTAAATGTTGTAAGAAAGTTTCCTTTTTTTTTTCAACGTATTGTAAGACAACTTAAGTAATTACATTAAGTTAGCAAATATTTTTTTTTAAAATTTTGTTTTTTCGGTCCAATTCGGGGACCCCAAATCTCCAACCCATATCGACCCAAATCAATCGGTTTCAGTTTCGGTTTTTGATTTCGGTTTTGGTTTTTATTTTTGGTTCGGGAAATTTCGGATTGCAACGGATCGGTTCGGTTCGTTCGTTCGATTTTCGAATTTCTGACAACACCCCTAGTATAAATGCCATTAAAAGTTTTAACGGCATTTTTCTCGGTATTTGTTTAAGTACCTTAAAAGCCAATATTGTAAAAGATTTTCGGCATTTTTACAAATGCCGCGAACATTAGCGGCATTAATAGCGAGACTTGTGTAAAATGCCAACAAAACTACTTTTGCAGCATTTGTATTAATGCTGGGAAACTCTATAATAACAAAAATATTAAATCCCACAAGTTTTACCCTTAGTGCGACTCGAACCCGCAACCTACGCCAATTTTAACTATACAAACCCTTTATCCCTTACTCATTAACCACTACACCAAAATACTTAATTGTTATTAAATTGTGAAATTCTTCTTTTAATAACTCATTTATATATATATATATACGTACAATATATATCCACATAGAAATATGAATCACTGGTACCATTACATATAAACAGATATCGAAACTTACATAAAGTTCTTCGTTGATTTTTTTTAGATTTTTTTTAATTATTTCAATTGATGACAGTTTTTATTTATTTTTGTATTATTTATACTTCAATTTAATTCATATAAATATAATTGAAAATTTGATTTAAATAAACAAGATTATTAATATGTTGAAGTTTTCTTTTTCGACATAACTGATACATAAGATGTGCAAAGATACACATACATATATATAATAAAATTTTATTTTATTCATGCTAAAAGAATTAAAATTCATCAAATAAATTTAATTACAAATGGTTTCACATAATTACATCAATATTCTAATCATAAAATAAAAAACTATGTAAAAAATATTGCATTATAATAAATCTCTTGTATTCTTTTGGTAAGTATTATCAAATTAAGATCTCCTAACTTAAAATTTTGGAATAACTTTTTAGCTCTTGTCCGAAAGTATCATGAACCTCTAGCATTTGCTATATATAATGAACCAACTTTTTTGCATTTGATACAAAATGTTAAAAAATAATAATTAACATTGCTAACATTTGATTAAAAATATTGAGAATTTACTACATCTTGTATAGAATGGCATACACTCCAAACGTTTTGTACAAAATACTGAGAAAAAATATTATTATAGTTCGCACTTATTGAAGATTGCCGCAAATTTGCGGCACTTATTGGAGAGTGCCACAAATTCGCGGCATTTGTTATGAAATGCCATAAATTCCTGGTATTTTGTACAAAATGCTGTAAATCCCCTGCATTTTGTTAAAAAGTGCCGAATTTTTTTTCCGGCATTTATTTATAGTGCGGCTAAATAAATGCCCTAAAAACTCAATTTTCTCGTAGTGGGTTTCCTTTTTCCTTCACTGGAGAGCGGGTATAATAGGATTCCTTCTTTCTTGTTCCGTGCATACATGTATATTATGATTATTGGGATGCTTGGAATTAGTTGAAATAATAGTAGGCACATGTAACTGTTGGGTTATATTATAGCTAGCTGTTAGCCAACGAAAAACTATCCTAAAAATCTTTAGTTTACTGTCACTAACTAGAGTTGAAACTTAGTGACAAAGTTCCCAAATAGTGTATCCATCCCACTATTATTTCTTTCAATTATGTTGATTAATTGGAGATATATGTTGTACTAAATACTTTCTATTAGGTTTATATTTTTAATTGACTTAATTCCGATACCAAAAGCACTTTTTTTCTTTGTAATTATTTGAGTCAAATTGAAGATTTAAAGATGCAACAATCAACGGAAGTTCGCAAACTTATCGAATGCATCGTACATAATTCAGGACTTAAGGTAAGTTGGTTATATGGCTTTATTCAAAATATAGGTGGTAGTTGAAAGTTAAAGTTAAAATTAAAATTAGAAGTTTTTTGACTCAAATTTATTTTTAAAATATTTTTATCTAATTTTGCTGAAATTTGAGAAGTTCCGTCAACAAAAATTAATGAAAAAACATATTTATTTTATGTCTAACTTGTTTCAAAATTTATCTCTAAAATTTGAGTCGAATTAAAGTTTAAACAGATTTAATATGGCCAAATAATAATAAAAAGAAAAAAAAAGGATCTAATTTGGTTTTTAATTAAAAGAAAAAGAGAAAGAAAAAGGAAAGTTTGAAAAGTCAAAAGAAAAAAACCCACGTGCTGTCACCTTAATAGGGCAAGTCCATTTCTTGTGTAGCCCAAAGTGATGCCACGTGGAGATAATTGAAAAAAATTCTACGTTCGTGCAGTGATTTGTACTCATTCTGTAAGACTACTGGTTTAACCCGTATACTCAGCTTTTTCCTTTTTTTTTTCTTTTTTTATGTTTAATTTTTTTTTCACTTTTTGCTAATTTTATTAGAGTGCTGATATTGTATATAGTTGCACTGATCTGATTTTGAAAAGAGATAATTCTAATACCAATTTAATATACATAATATTTTTTTAAAAAAAGTAACATTTAGAGACGGACCTAGTATTCTTAGATGAGATAGGCTGAATTAACAGAAGATTTTAATAACAAATTTTTAATTTCTTTTTTAAAAATTTTTCTTGTCATGGTTTAACCGTAGAAGTATTTCTCCCATTATTAAAGAGCAAAATACTGAAAATAGTTTTGCTTAGAAGTCGATAAAATTTAGTTAATTTTTATTGATTTAGAAAAAAAAAATTACAATAAAATGCATGTGTAATTTTTGACCCTCTTACATTGCCAAACGAAAGTTGGCTATATACCAAACTTGCAATTGTAAGTATTTTGGCATATTCCATTGGAACTTTAAAATGGCGCGCATACAAAAATAGAAAGAAAAGTGTGGTATTGATTTTTTAAGAGGAATTTTTAATTTCCTTTTTACATTGTTTATCACAAAATATAACTCAAATTTAAAACAGCTTAAATTAATTTTGATAAAAGAGGAGTTTTATAACAGAATGCTTTTAACCCAGGGGGTGTGGTGGAGCGGTAAGGGCTTCTCCTCCCTTAACCAAGTGTCGGGCGTTCGATCCCCGCCTTGGGCATGGCGAAGGAATTAGTCTCCGCTGTCGAGCAGTGGACACCTTGGAAAACCCAAAAAAAATAACATAATGCTTTAAATACCACCGTTTTCAATAGTGACAAAGTATCAAAATTTCCATCGTCAGTGTTATTGGCTGTGACAAAGCTTATTTGTACGCGAAGTTTAATAATAACTTTATTGAAAACAGCTCCGATTCTTGTTTTAGCACCTACTGGATTAAATTCTTGGTTACATCACTTATTACAACCAGTAACTAGGAAACCCTCTTTCGATGCTATGGAAAGAGGAACTCTCCTAGGTACACACTTAGAAACACAACCCCGCATGACAATACTAAACAAAAAACAAACAAATATTTTAAAGAGGAAACCTCTTTACAGTGATCAGACAAAGGTAGATGGGGAAATCCTCCACCATTTCAAAATACAGTGGATAACATGAATACTACAAAGCAAAAACATGGGTCTATGGTGCTTTTGTAATTGAACTCGAAGAGCTAAACATGTTGATTTCTTCGTCATGTTCAAAGGAGACCATATCTTGTTCTTCCAATGATACTAGAGCTTCGATACCATCCCCATTGGGCGTATCCATCAAAAGAAAGCAATTATTGATTGGTGTATCTGCCAAATTTACTCTAGTAGGATATCCCCACCCGAAGTCAATCTGATAGAATTTCATTCTACACAAGCTACTACACACGAAGAAACTATAATTATTGCGTGCGTACTCATGATTTATTGACAAGTGTTTAGTTGCATCCAAATTTTTCATTCACTCGATCTCTATTTTCCCTTTCTTAATTTTCCGAACCAATGTATTAAACTTGTTCTTACTCTCATTCCTGGTTAGTATGCTGATTGGCCAAGATAAATTTCCCATTGATGTTTCAGGCAACGGTGGAAGCATTTTTGGGAGCATGTTCACTAGCTGGAACAAAACACTTGGGATAAAGGACCCTGAATTGGTGGTAGTTGTTGCCACAGCACATTTATAAAGTAGTGCGGTGAGAACTTCAACTCGAGTGGTATTCGGCAATCTTTCATCAGCCATTGCCTTCAGCAGAGTTAATTTTGAGTTGGGAAACACAAATCTCCTTGTGACCTTACGTTTTTTCGGGTGTGGCCACTCTGGCGTAATAACAAGGGGTAGGAGATGAAATGAGGAGAGAGTAGTGAATCCTTACTTGAAGAATTGGTTCGCGTCTTCTTGGCCCAAGATATCATGAATGTGGAAAAATTTTGTGCATCAGCCACACCGTGTGACAGACACACCGCAATTGACATTCCTCCACATTCGAAATTTGTAAGCCGAATGACCAACAGACTTGAACCGTTCTCCGTCTTACCCCAAGCCAAGCCAGATGGAAAAACCAGATCTACAGCTTCGTTCTGAGGCTTTTCGAGAATTTCAGATAGTCCACATTTGATATTGGCTTCCTGAAACTCTACCCCCTCGTCATTACAATCAACATATGCTCCACAGTTCAATCTTCCGGCAAATGGATAGTAGTGGGTAAGAATTTCAGACAAAGAGGACTTCAATTGACTTGATTTGTCAGCGATATCTTTCAGGCTACTAGGCACATGGTTGGGGTAGTAAAAAACTATAGGCATGTAAATGCGAGGGGTGACTTGATCCATTGGCGAAAGATTATAACATTTAAGGTGAGAAGGCAGGCGGGTTTGATAGTTTCGATACGAAGATCATGAAGCTGCCGTGCCACAGACAAAAAAAGTGTTCTAAACATCTTCTCGATCTTTTAATTTGATAACTTAGAAGTGCCAAGTTTTCGCACCTTATAAAGAATTACTTGCTTAATTTGCCACCTTTTGGCTTTTGCTAATCGCTTAGCATTTCATAGCCTATTTAGTTGGCTAACTTATATATACATATATATCCACAAAAGCGTACTTTAGATTTCATTTGGTAGTAACATGAAAAATGTTAAAAAAAAACAACTGATTGGTGTAAAAAATTGAAAAATAAGTTGAAATATATGGTCAAATGCTTTATAGTTCGTGCTCATTTTTATGAAGCGCAGTGCTATACTTACCAGATAATCCTACGTACTATTCCTACTGGCATGCGTTACTTGAGTTGTACCTTCACAAAGTACAACCTAATTGTTGGCCGAGAAGACTATCCTGACCCAAAAAGCATTTTTATTTTTATCATCCCACTTGAGAAAATTATTTTTCTTCAATTTTAATTGAATACACTTTCCGGGGTATATATTTTTGTTAATAATAGTCATCCATCCATCTTTTAAGGTGGATTGGCATAAATAATATGTGCATAGATCCAAATTACGCACCACGTTACATGTATATATATATAAATATTAAAATTAATCACACTATAGTGGTGGTATTATTCTATGGGCATTTTGTTAGACGAGTGCTGAATTTATGGCAATCCCCATGATTTCATTCCTATAATTATGCTAATTTATATTTCAATTATAGTGGTTGTTATTGGTAGGTCATTAGATATATCTTGGTTTTCTATCACAGTATTTATTACGATATCTATTATAGTATTAATAAAAAAAAAAGAAGTCAAAACATTAAAAATAATGCATATTTTGGAAAGTAGTAAGCAATACGCAGTAGCTGGTGAGATCGATCTCTTGATATCATAAAAAGCACAATGCTTATTATTATACTAATTTTGTGATCATATATCAATTCATAATAATAATTAAAACAATATGCTTTTAGAGTAAAGGAAGTTACTTAATATGGATAATTTGTAATTTCCATAGCTGCATATATAGGAAATTACGCTATTAATATTTGTGAATTACAGTGCATTTGGAATAGCCGAATTGGATTGACTTTGAGATTTATAAATTTAGAATTTTAAAATCGCATATATGAAATTACAAGAATTTCTAATATTGTGTTTGGTTAATCAATATATATATAGAATTTGATTCCTAAATCTAAATATTTATTTGTTAAATATTATATTTGATAACCAGAAAATGAATGTGATGTTGATGAAGACCAACAAAACCAACAATGAAATAGTAACTTAGCAGAAAATAGAATGGATACCAGAGTTGCTTTAAGGGTAGGTTCCTCCGGTGGTTATTATTTCTAATGCGACAGTATGTCCTCTCTTTGGGTGTGTGTATGGTTTGTATTAGGTTGAATGTTTAGTAAAAGTACAATTGCAGAGAAATCGGGGCTTGGCATAAAATAAATGCCCGTTAGAAGATACAAAGGGAAAATGGGTACAAGAGTTACCCTCAGTTCTTTGGGTTTCAGAACTACTCTTCACCAATCAACCAATGAAACCCCCTATTCCTTTACCTACCGCACTGAAGCTATTACTCCATTGGAAGTTGTATTGCCAACTCTAAGGACGACTCAATTAGATGCTAGTGGGAATGAAGCAGCTATGGAAGAAGCCTTAGACTATACTGAAATTAGAAGATAAACATTTCTAATCCATCTCATTAACTGCCAAAATGCCCTTTCCAAGCAATTACAGCCACAAGTGAATCCCAGAGAGTTTTAGATCGGCGAATTAGTCTTAAGAAAGACCCTTGGTATACAAGATATGGATGGTCGATCAATTCCAAACCCTTGGGATGCTGTAAACCTGAGAGTAGTAATGGATCCTATCATCGATCTACAAGATATGGATGGTCGACCAATTCCAAACCCCTAGAATGTAGTAAACCTACAAATAATAATAATAATAATAATAATAATAATAATAAAAAAATGCCCAATTTTTTTTCTACGTAAGTAGTGGCTAGGATTTGTCTTAGTGGTACGTTTATCTTTTAGTTTAACGGGCTAATGGCTTATAATTATTGTGGCACATTGGTAATGTATAATTATGGCTACTTTTATATCCCGTTAAATTTAAAAATATTTTAAGAATATCTATTTCTAAATTAATTAACTGCTTTATATTAATATATACATAACCAAATATGAACAATTTATTTAATTCCTTAGTTTCCAAATAAGAATATTTATTAGTATAAAATAAGTTTTCCTGAATTAATTTTTGTTATTAATTTTTATTTCATTATCTTAATAATATATTTCTTTAAAATAATAATAATATAAAACATACCAAAGTTGATTTTTTTCATCTTTTATCTAAACGAACTTAGATTAATTAGGACAACTTTAATATTTATTTTTATTAAAATTCTTTTTAGATTGACTGCTTAATATATTCCGAGCCGATTTGAATATGATAATTTTTTGTTGAATAGAATTATAATATTATATAATAACAATGTGTAATTGATAGGTTGATATTCAAATTTTCAACACAAAATATTCACCTATAAGCTCGGAATCTTTCTAATCAGTGGCTCATTCATATTGAATTTCACTATAGATAATTTATCTAGATGAGCTTAAATTAAATAGGACAATAGTGATGATTATTTTTTAATTAAATTTTTTTTAGATTAACACGTTTGATCAATTCTGACCTGATTTGAATATAATAAATGTTCATCAAATACAATTATAATATAACATAATTACAATTTGTGATTGCTAGGTCCAGATTCAAATTTTCAAAATAAAACCTTCACCTATAGGGTTGAATTCTTTCAAATCAGTGGTTCATGTTCGCCATATATTTCATATCAATTAGGATCTCCATAATAATTCAGGGTTGAAATGAAATTTTCGGTATTGAGGTGAATGTTCCACAACAAATACCCATAACGAATTTTGGTCTGGTTCAAGTTGACATAAATTTAACCCATTTCATCCGATCCAACCTAAATATATTAATTTTGATTTAAATACCCTTATAATAAGCCTGATAATTTATTACACGACTTGATGACACAAAACAAAGTTGGAATGATTTTCTTATTATGGATGCATGAAACCTTAATGGGTAATAAACGGATATTATATGTTTTATGGTATCTTATAACTATAATGCTACATGTTAGATCTAATTCAAGCATCGAGTGCAATCTATGCATATTGAAAAGAAGTGGGTTCATGTTTTTCAAAACACAAACTATATGTATTTGTTGAGTTCTCTCTAAATGGTGCTTATAGTGAATTTTGGAAAAAAATATTCAACGACTTATTATATCTCCCTAATGAATCAGCTTTGGATCCTTATTTACTTATTTTTTTTGGAAAAGTCTCCTTGATAAGTCATGGTTAAAATTTCGCAATTTGAGATAGGGGTTCCACAAAAAATACACAACATGAGCTAGTGTCGGGTTCAAGTTCGCATACACTGAACCTATTTGATCATATTCAACATATATATAGTATTTTGTTCATTAAATTCCTTTATAATAGGCCTGATCATTTATTATATGCCATGATAACATAACACGAAATCAACACGAATTTTTTGGACATGGATTAAACTTTAACGGGTATTTATAAATGGATATTACATGGCTTATGGTATCTCATATATAACTGCAACGCCGCCAAGTGGGTCAAGTTCGATCATCGAATTTGGGCTATGCATATTGACAACAAGGAGGGTTTTCGTTCAACACCCTATGAGATCTCCTTAATGAATCAGTGTTGTGAAGGATTTATTGAACTCAGCACGAGATTGAGTCGATAGTGCCATAGGCACGGGTGTATCTAGTAATAATAGTAATCCAAAATCAATTTATTTCAAAATCCTTCAATTTTGGATTTAGAAAAAACACACCTATCTTTAAGATTTGAAAAGTTATAATTTAAGCTAAATATCAAAGCGTAGGATCTGAAGAGATCAAACAAAATATGTGGATTTTAGGTCCAAAACCAAATCTCAAGCACAAATTCCCTCTTGAATCCCAAATCCAAATGCTCCCAATATTTGTGAATTATATAAAAAGTATTTGTAAATTACAAAAACAGTTTCAATCAGGATCACAAGGTTTATATATATATATATAAACTTGGATTGCATCCAAAAAAGTTCTGAAATCATGGATCTACCTCTGTTTTTCACTTTATTTTATAGCTTAGTGTTTTATGAGCATAAGAATATTAGTAAGTCACTATGTGATTAAGAACAAACATGTGCTGCTATTGGTTGGCTCAAATCATTGATTTCACATGAAAAAATTTGTATAACTCAACATGGCTGTATATAAGTGGGGGAGAGTCATCACATATTAACAAGGCCTTTTAAGATAAAACCCACACCTGAGTTTAAGTTAGGGACAATATCGTTACTATTTGCGTGGACTGGCAGGCCGAGTTGATGCCCTAGGCCCAACCCATGTGTTGGTGGGCACAACAATTAGTATCAGAGGTACATGATGAATCCACACACTTATAGAGTAGTACATGTTGTTGGACTCGGTGGAGTCAGGAAGAATTCGGTAGAGCCTAAGGTGATGAGTCGCTACAAAAGCGTCCTAATAGGTAGACTCAGTGGAGCCTTTGGCGGATTCAAACTCTGAGAAGCCAGGGTGAAATCGCTATAGCCTACGTACACCGAGGGTATTGTCAAGGTGGTT
This sequence comes from Lonicera japonica, assembly GCA_021464415.1. Taxonomy (NCBI): domain Eukaryota; kingdom Viridiplantae; phylum Streptophyta; class Magnoliopsida; order Dipsacales; family Caprifoliaceae; genus Lonicera; species Lonicera japonica. Next base: position 65,293,457 of record CM038467.1, read on the forward strand.
GTGCAGGTTTCTCAAGTAAGGGAAAATATGGTGTGCCTCGAGATGTCCATTGATAAAAAAGGTGGACGATCTTGCGGATAATGTTGAGTGGTGACTTACATGGAAAATTCAAAGCTGGATTCAAAGTATACTAAGGAATAGGTGCAGGTGGAGCCAGGTGTATTGGTGTTAGTTCAAGGTGGAGCCAAAGGTAGACTAATTTGATCAAATGTGGAGATTGTTGAGATTGGTTGGCTCAAACCACCGATCCCACATGAAAATAATTGTAGAACTCAACATAGGTATATAAGTAAAGAAGTGTCATTACATAGTAATGATATCTTTTAAGATAAAAACCTTTCACCTGTGGCCTAAAGGTGCTTAAGTTGGGGACAATATCATTACTATGTGTGCGAACTAGTGGACCTTGTTGGTGCCTTGGGCTACACCATGCATTTTCAAACTATTAGGATTTGAATCTCGTTAAAGGTGTCAGTTAATGCAAAAAAAATTGCAGCCATATGTATATCTTTAATTATATGCATTTAATGCAAAATCAAATTTGCAATGCAGATGGATTTAGTGCAAAAGTATATTTGCATTACTTGTGCCGGAACTACGGTGAGGTCTCGGAATTTCGGTTGTGGTCACAAGAGATCTGGCAGGGTCTTTGGTACTCTAACAATGATTGTCGAAGATGTGGCAGTAGCGGATGGTGGAGGTGTCGATGGTGATTAAATATTTGTATTTCAGGAAAAAAATAAAAAGTTTGAAATAATGGCATTTTAGGTAACTTTAAAATAAGAAGGTAAAATGCATTTTGTTTGAATATAGTTGTGGAGGGAACCTCGTTTTTATACACTAATGAATCTTGAGAGAGATTTTATTTTATATATATAAACGCATGAGCTATTTATATTATCAGCATGTGAACACGCCACAATCCCGGCATGTAAACAATATAAAATACATTTGTTAAATCTTCAATTTATATGGTAAATCAGAAAAATCTATATATAAAAAAAATTCAACTCCGTTGATACATACTACACAAGTTTATTTTGTAAAACTATTCATAAATAAAATTATAATTTTAAAATCACACTAATTTATTTAGGGGGGTGTATTGGATTTAGAATCTATAGGATTTTTATGGACTTTTAAAGTTCATGGGTATTCAATTGAGATTTTAAAAAGTCTTTTAAAATCATGATGTATTCAATTGAGATTTTAAAAAGTCTTTTAAAGTCTTGATGTATTCAATTAAGATTTTAAAAAATCCATCTAAATCTTATGGTATTCAAAAGTTTAATAACTTAGTAGGATTTTAATTAATGGTAGATTTTGGTGGATTGTAAAGCTTTTTTTATACATAATTATCGTTCAAATTTTTAAAAACAATTCATGTCAATTTCATTAAAAAAATACTAGTGGGGCGAGAAGTCTAATTTTTTGGGTGCAGTATGAATTTTTATAATATATTTCGTTAATTGTCTTTACATTTTTGATAATGTTACTTTAAACTCGTAATTAATTTATTTTATTGTTTGTCTTTTGTCTTTTGTCTTTTGATTTTTTATTTTTTTGATCAACTTATTAAAATCTGCAGAAATCCATAGACTTATTAAAATATGCAGAAATCCAAAATAATCCATGCATTAAAATCTGTCAAATTCTATAAGAATTTAAAACAATCCATAGACTTACCAAAATCCACGGATTTTAAAAAGTCAGTTAGAATCTTTTAAAATCTAAATTGAATACACCCCCCTTAGATTTTGAAGTATCATAGTTTGTGGAATCTTAGAATTTCATAATATCTTGAAATCTTATCATTTTCTCAAAAAAAAACATACAAAACTCATAAAATCACGAGATTTATTAAATCTCATGCTTAAAATCCTTTCAAAAGAATATGGCCTGAAATGCCGAAAATCTCACACTTTTACATCATTCTTTTTAGCATCTGTTAAAGTACCTTAAATGCCAATATATAAAAGATTGCTGGCATATATTTTCACAAATGTCGGAGAACATTAGTGTCATTCGTAATGGAACTTCTATGTAAAATGCCAAGAAAAAACTTATTTGTTGCAGTTTTAGTGGACGGGTGAGAAAAACTTCAGTTGTGGATGTTCTTACAACTGATTACCCCCACGCCAAAATACTCATTTCATACTTAATTGTAAACTTTTTTCTTTTAATATTGCATTTATATATATATACTAGGTATTGTCCGTGCCGAACGTGATGGAGACATAAATACAAGATCGTTTGATATTGCGTATAGATTGAACAAAATTTTTTTGCTAAAATCTTATAAGAATAAAAGGATTTCACTTTTGTGGATCACGTAGAGGATCCATATGAGGAGACTAAGGTTTGAAAGTATCAGATTGCGATTTGGTCAAATTTTTTTAATTCTCGTTGGGTTGCGAAAATCGATTTTTTTGGCCACCAAAACGACATATCCAAAAATCAGCCCGATCCAACGGTGCGATCAAAAGTTATGATTGATTTACGACTACTGTGCCGAAAACCTAAAGATCTTCTATCGTATTCCTTTCGCCATCAAATCTTGCACTGAGTGTGGGCTACGGTATCACCAAGATTTTCTCCTCTCTCAACAGAACAAATCCTAACTCATGAGAATTATTATTATGATGAGAAGAGACAAGGCCGGCGTATATATAAGGCTATGATAGGGACCTTAAGGAGAAATAACTGTTTGGGCTTCCTATGGAAAGTTAGAATCATAATTCCACTATGAATTAGTTCCTTCCATAAATTATAATTCACACCACTAAAGAATTATAATTGCACTCCCATCATTATCTCAAAATTATATTTCGAGCTCCTTATTATTAAATACGTATTATTTTTCCCACGTTAAGATTACAGATAACCGACATTTAAATTAAATTATTGACAATTATATTTAAATGACTTCTTAATCCTTGAACCTACCACTTAACTTATTTGATATGTCAGATTAACATAATCCACCTGCAAGGTTTGACATGATCAAAACTTATAAGCTTCTTAAGGGGCTATCATCAATCCCTATACCGTGACGTGGATTCCGTCAATTATTAATATTCATCATGCATATAGTGTTGTCATTCAATTCACGAAGATTATTGATCCATAAATGAATCTCACTCTTAATGAGTCAAAACAACAAATACTACATATATATGTCTATTAATTATTTCAAGATTAAGAGCATAAGTAATCGTAATAACCATGGAATTTTTAAATTGTTTTATATAGTCAGTATAAAAACAATTAACTCAAACTGGTCATATTCAATACACACAAAGTGTACTAGCACAACGAGTTAAAACTATACCGTTTTCTGTAGTTAAGATAAACTACTAAAACTTGTTCTACAATCCTACCGATGGGTGTCCACTTTCATCTAAGACTATGAACCAGTAAACTTATATTTCATAAGAACGCATGATATAATCTTCTATGTGTAAGCTATACTCTACACACCAAATCATCTACTTTATGGAATAAAAGACATACATGCACAATATTTAAATAAATAATATAATGCAACCATTGCCCATAAAGATTCTCATTAAAATAGCAAAACTAAGCTTATAACATATCCTAACCAACAAGAAAATTATTGCTTTTAGTATATCACTCCAACAGAACGGCACGATGACGTAAAAAAAATTTAACAGTCAGATTGAGCAAAAAATAAATAATACCTAAACAGTGTGCAATCCAAAACATATTTTAAGAAAACTGTATACACAACCTATATAACTGCCAAGCATGGGGGTAGGGGGAAGATGTATTTGACCCGACCAGATTGAGGTGGTTTTTAATTGAAAAACTCGAAGTGCCTCCATTTATGATATGCTTAAATTCAAACCGATTTTACCAATTCATTAAGGTTAGGATGGGTTAATAATCATTCACCAATATAAACAAAAATTAATATCCCATTATTGTTACAATGACGTTATAAATTTATAAAACTTTAATTATAAACAGATGGCACCATTAGTGATAACCTTGATTTACAAAAGTAAAGTATTTTAAATATTAATTGTAAATATATAGTACCATTGGTAGTAACATTGGTTTACAAAAGTAACATGTTTTTTTTAAATAAAATAAAACAAACTATTTAAGTTTGTAAAAGATTAAATAAAAACATATATCTTTTTTATATTTCTAAACTAAAGGAAGAATTAGATTTGAATGTAAGTATATGAAGAATAAATATGTTTAAAGAGAGAAAAGTGGGTTACAATAGGTATGGATTTTATTTTATAGCTATGGATTAATAAATTTTAAATATGAATATTTTCATAATTTTTAGTTTTTGTATTTAAAATTAATGAGAGAGAAAAGTGGGAGAGAGTAGATTGGTAGAATATTAGAGAGACAAAAAAATGTTGATTTTTTTGATTTGATATCCTAAAAGTATATCTAAGGGTTAAAATTTTTTGTGTTGTTTGTAAACAAATCATGGCCATTAGTATGGTGATGTGATGTTTTTAGGAAAAACATTTACATCCAAAGGCTAACACTTTATGTGTATTTTTTAGAACAAATCTAAGCCATTAATTAGATAATTGTGTGATGTGACTTTTCCTTCGCTTATAATATAGATACATATTTTATATAGGTGGCCCTATAAAAATTATCATTTCGATAGCTGAGGTTAGGATGATTCTTCTTACTTGAGTTCCTCTCGGTGACATTAATTGTATTCACATCAGTATGAAGAACTTCCTTCAAAGCGGAAAAATTGCGGCATTCTTCACTAGTGTGGCCTAGAATGTTGCAAAGTGCACATACTTTCTTCGCGAAAAGGCGTTGGGGGAGCATCTACCATTTAAGTTCTAATTTTGCGCACACTATTCGCATCAGTTGTGAATTGTGATAACATGTATACAAATTAAAACTTTTGGTGCATCATCCTTCATTATATATCATGTATACAAATTGTCTAGTGCTATAGTTTAGTCATTCAAAGAAAAATCAAATGATGCATAACTTATCATGTCCATGTTATGGGCATGAGTTTAGAAGATCCTTCAGTCTCTCCCAACATTGGTAATTAAAAGGTTTCATTTGGCTTTTCAATGAAGTTCATAATTAATTTGACTCTTACAATTGTTGGTGAGATGAGCGGGCCCAGGCAAATTGTTGTTTCGAGGCTATTTTTTTTTTTATTTTGCATATTCATTTAATTTAAGTGCACTAGTAAATTTGTAAAAAAAAAGGCTTAATAGCAAAATGACAATGGAAAAAGTTATGAAAGAGTAATTAAATTTCTCACTCAAATAGAATATAGTTAATTAAAGTATAAAATTAGAGACCTAAAGATGGGTGTCTAATATAGTTAATTAAAGTAAATTTTTGTTATGTACTCTTCCAGTTTAACGTTGCAGTCGAATAAAGTAGATGCCTCTTTTATTTCGCCACTAGCAAAATCTTTAATCACCTGCAATAAATAATGACCCACAAAAAAAAAAAATTTAATTTCTTACTTTTTTTTCTCTTTTTAAACCCAAAAACATGTTTCATAACAATTTTTTTAAATTCCGTCGCTAAATAGATGCATGTGGTTCGAGGGAGGCTGAGACTCGAGTTTATGTGTGCTAAGCGGCTCAAAGAGGGGCATAACTGGAATCCATGTATTATTTGTGAAACATCACACTTAAAGCCCAGTGTTTCATAGGCATGTTCAATTATGAACATTATTTAATTAGTGAAACAAGAAAGATGATTTATCTAAAACCCATTAATTTATATATCAATTAACAAAAAAAGGGGGGGAAACTAAAAAATTATATGACATACTTGGACGAGGAGTTTGAAGAGCTGAAGGTTTTCAAGACTTGCATTGTACCACAATGAATGTGCAAATAGAAAATCCCCTGCCAGCACTGTCACTCTCTCACCATAAACTTGGCGAATGTTTTCCCTCCCTGTTTATTATCAACATTATTTAGTGGAACATGAAAGAGGATTAATCTAAAACACATCAATTTCTATCAATTAAATTGTTACTATTTATCTTTAAATCTGGATCAGGTCATGTTAAGTTAATTATTGTTATTATTTCTAATTGTATTACTACATAATACTAAATTTTAGAGTGTGTTGCTAGAGGGGGGTGTTTGTGACAAATAAGGTGGTATTAAAATGTGTTTTTAGTTAAATTTTAGAGTGGGGTGTTTGTGACATTTTTGAGGGGTGTAAATAACACCACCCCTAAAGATAGAAAAACATTAGAGAAAGGGAGAAAGAGGAAATGCTATGCGTTGAATACGAAATGAATCATTAAAGAACAAGAAGACTTCTTTTAAAAAAAAGGGAGAGGAGGAGGACATCGTTGAAAAAAAAATCTAATAAATTACTAGTTAAGTAAGGGAAATTAAGCGGCTACTATAATTTGTGTTTAATTTAGCAATGTATATAAAAAGAATTGCATTCCAAGGGCTTGAACTAGTGAGTAGTTGCATCAAAAACAATATACTCCACCACCAACTATATACTAGACCAAATGCATCTTTAATAATTTTAATCCAACGCAAAATATATTTAATCACCAAAGCATACATAAAAAAGCTCAAAAAAATTGGAGGCCTTAGATGGCAACCTAGGTCACCTATGTCCAGGGACAGCCTTGGAGATGAATGGATAAAATTTTCTTCAAGAACTGCTCCTAAAGATTTCTCCATGAGGCAATTGAATGAGGGCGTAGTGCAAAAAGCAAAGACTTGGCTTTGTCCTACAGTGAAAATGGGAAATGCTTCAAGCAAATAATCTCATTGGTGCAATTTTCATGGGTAATTAACAAAAATGATCCTTAAAGTTTGACACAAATCTCTCGTTCGTTCTTAAAGTTCAATTTTCGATTGAAACATTCTTAAAATTTATAATTTTAGTTGAAGCATCTTTAAACTTTCTAATTTTGGTTGAAGAATCCAAAAACGCCCCTTAAAAGAGTGGCTTGTGACAATCATATGCGTTTTCCATCCATCTTTTTAATTAAGGAGGCATCCAGTTTTGGATGAGCAAGAGAGAATTAGAAACTTTAAGAATGTTTCAATCGAAAATTAAATTTTAAGCACAAGCGAGAAATTTGAGTCAAACTTTAAGGTTCATTTTTACTAATTACTCAATTGTCATAATTAAAGGTAACACACATTTAACATTTCCACAAACTCCCCTTATATGTAGATAAGGCTGTTCACTCTCTATCCCATGACGAAATACTATGCACGAAAGAGTGACGTGTCTTTGATAATTCACGAACCCAAAATCTTATAATCTAAATAACCTAAACTAATATTCTTACTTGTGTTAATTTTTTTGTTATTTTAGTCTATATGGCTTTTCTGTAAAGAAAAAAGAAAATCCAAAAGTTGCTAGATACAGGATTATAAAAACTCAGAAGTTTAACCGCCAAACAAACTTCCTTAGTTTCAAGCATTTCTCTCCAAATTATAGATTACAATAGCACACACATCATACGTGTAAATAAATTGTTATCAAATATAGGTAAAAAAATCCCGAAATTTCAGCGGAACATGTTCTTTCTTAAATTTTTTTCCAAATATGTATGCCTAATTTTATTTTGATAATATGTAATCCAAACAAATCGAAGATAGTGGATTATACGTATTTGAAACTAATACTAAGCATAAATTATGCCTAATTAAGAGTTTATTATATAAATCACAAATCACTCAAATAATTATATATATTGACTATTTCCCACAAGTTGTACCAACCACAAAACAATTAAAACCACATTAAAAACTGTGGCACACTTACTGATTGAAATATAGCTTTTCAACAAGTTGTAGCTCGTGGGTTCAAGTCTTATTTCCCTTCCTAGGACAAGAGCTCGAGTCTTGATCCCCTGTTTTTCCCTTTCTCTAAACTTGAATCGCGAGTCTTATTTAAAATTATAACACTTTTACAATAAAAATAAGTAAATAATACAAATCTTGAACATTAGAATTGCGTGCTATTTGAATCGAAGAATAATGTATGTCAAGAGACTAAAATGACACTGGTGGATTGACGGAAGCGAAAGCAAGGAACTCGCGATCGCATTCTAAAACACGCATTTCGCCGGGATCTAATACTATCCAAGCCTCAATTTTGTCACTTGTTTCACCATCCATCAAAGTAGCAGCATTCTTGAATGGAACATCTATTGCTGGGATTAAACTAACCCATACTGGCTTTCCCCAACCAAAATCAACGTCGTTAAGTCCTGTCTTACACCAGCTACTGATTACGTAAGGGTTCAAACTTTTATCTGAACATATTTCGTGCAGCTCCTCTATAGCCTCGCGAATGGTTGCGTATCCTCCATTGCTTTGTAGTTTCGGCACAAACTCGTCTCTGATCTTCTTAATTGCTTCTCTTTCTAAAACCATCAATTCTTTCTCCACTTCTACATATACAATCATGGGTAGGGTCAGAAATTTTTCTAAAAACGACAATTTAGTATTAATTTTAGACAAATTTAAAGAAATTATAAACAATAGTCCTGATTTCAACCTAATCTAGTCAAGAACACAACTCATGTTTTACTTTGAGATATGGTAAATTGATATATTAGATTCCAAAAACAAAATGTGACTATTAATTTGAGACATTTCTAAAAGAAAAGTGGAAATATCTTTTGAGACAGAGGAACTAATAATTAAATTTTAAAATTACCGTTGTTTGTGCTTATGTTGTCGTAGCGCGCAACTGACTTCCAGATAATATTTCCAACAGACAGTCCGGACGACACTGCTGGTGCCATTCGTCTCCTTAAGTCCGCTGCTTGAAGCAATATAGATGGTTGTTTGAAGCCCCACACTGCCTCTGAAGCCGCCATCAAGTGCTTCCACATGAAACATGATACAGCTTCCACGCGAGATGGATTAGGAACAGCCTCGCCCTTTGTTTTCTCCTTTAAGGCTGATATCGCCAAACCATCAAATACAAACCTTTTTGTAGTCCCTCTTCCTTCTTTCAATAAAGAAAACTCTATCAGTGCTGATAACCCATCCGGCATTGACTCTTCGCTTCCTTGAGGGTACATCGACACTGCAGGACAGATACTAGAACTCATACACTCGTCTTTACTTGCAATTTGGGACCAACATTTGACAAACATCCCCATTGTAGCGGCATCAATGATAAAATGAGAAAAACTAAAAAAAAGTGCTATTCCCCCACAATCGAATTGGTTGACTTGGATTCCAATTTGGGCGGGTCGATTCGCCAACCCTGGGCAAAATGGTGGTACGGGCGTCGAAAATTGGCAAAATAACTCGAGTTTCGGTTGAGGGTTTGCCAACAAGTCATGCAGTTTACAACTGACGTGTGCTGTTGTTAGTAAAACTCCGTCGTCATTGCAATCGATTGAGAAGTTATCTTTCACTCTTCCCGCAAATGGGTAGAAAATTGTAAGAGTTTGGGAGAGGGATTTCTTTAAATTTTGAATTGATGTTTGTTTTGTGAAAGTTTGATTGGGGACATAGAAGGATATGAATTGAGTATAGGTATAAGGAAGAACTTTGTCAATAATTGAGGCCTTAAAGGTTTGTAGGTGAGGAGGTGTTGGTGAAGATGGTTTAATCGTTTCTCTTGAAATCACTTGAATTTCCATCTCATCAAAATGTTAATGATTTACACTTTCGTTGGAATGATATATATATATATATTCAGAGTTACATTTTTGTATTATTAAAATATGTTGTCATTTTCTTATATTTTTTTGTACAAAGCACACCTTCCTTAACTATTCTGTGGTAGATTTATCTTGTTCGTAGAAATTAAGTAGATAACATAGTGCAATACAAATTGCTGTCATTGTCAATTAATCTTTGTTAACAATGTGTGGCCATTTCCTATTAGTTCCTTTCCCCTAGTGATAAGATAGTGCAATAAAATATCTTAAAGCGTTTTACGATTGATCTACAATGATAGGTGTTTTTTAACTGCAATATAATAATAATAATAATAATAATAATAATAATAATAATAATATTTATTGGTTCAAAAATTGAGAAAATAATTTTCATCACATAATTAAAAATAGAATATCTAGCAGAAACGATGATGATACATACTTTGACTTGGGTCCAAACTTGAGCTTAAACAGAGCTAACCACGGCCCACGACTGTAATACCCCGTTCCTTTATTTTCGAGCAAATCTTTCTCTTAAGCCGGTTAAGGCTAGATCTCTGTTAAGGAGTGAACATCGGGTTCCAAACCCCTCTTATTCGACCCGACTATGAGAATCCGGATCTCCGACCCGTCCTTCTCGGTTTCTTCTTTAGTCTTTTCGTTTTTGAAATGAAAACTTGTTTTGTAGAGTCGACAGTTTGTTTTACAAGAAAACAAACAAAAGATTGTACGAAGGATAATTTGAAAACAAACTATCTTTCATACGTTTGAAACTAGAGATTGATTGAAAATTTGTTTTGTTAGGGTTCGGGAATTACGTTACGAATTGGGAATGTGTTAGGCACCCAATTTGCCCTTTCGGTCTCTTAATGGATCATGTATTTAATTCCTATTTTAGATATCTTGCAAGTAGTTTGAATAATTTTCAGATTAGTCCTTTCGGATAAATTTAGTTTAAAATTGAATTTATGAAATCAGACTCGAGCTTTGCGAGCGCCTACGTATTCATTCGTAGAATGAAATCAGAGTCTCGTAGTTCCATTTGTTTAGAAACTATTTTTGTATTTGGTTTTGTTTCGAAAACGTGTCAAAACAGGTTTTAGATTTCTCGTAAAACTTAAAAAGGATTGATTTTGAAAGCAGTGAACTTCTTTGCAAGTTATCTAAGTTTTTGTATTAAAATTGTATAAAAAATGCAGTATTAAAATTCAGGGGAGTTGTAGAAATGCGTACCTGAAGCACTTGAAGAAGACCGACGACTGCTTATTTGCTTCTTTCTCTCTCTAGAATTTTCTCTCTCTAAAAACTCTCTCTAATGATCTTGACAGAGCTTCTCCTCTCTAAAAACTCTATTGAGTGTTGATGCTCCCAAATTAGACCCCAAGGGTCCTATTTATAGGAAAATTTTCCCCAAAAAAGCTCCAAAAGAGGCTAGCTGCATGGGGTAGCCGTACGGTTGGCAGACCGTGCGATTGGGGCGTGCGACTGAGGCGTACGGCTGGAGCCTGCGGCTAGGGTGTGTTGTTGGGGGCTGCAGGTAGGTTCCAACCGTACGGCTGGCAGGCAAGCGAAGAGGCAATCCTATCAGTCTTCTATATGCATGATGACTCAGGACTGAATGCAAGATGTTCGTTTTATGAGAAAACTAGTATTCACACGAGAGTCGTGGGTTGGGGTGTTCACACCGACACTTGTAAGATGTTATATTAGGTATATCAAGTTTGTGGGAGCAATCATTTCGTTATTCGGATGGCCCGAATAGGAAACGGGAAGTTAATCACGCATTTTGAACTTTTCAAAAAATTTGATTTTTGGCCAACTTTAAGAGGCCATAACTTCTTCATCCGATATCCAAATGACTCTTTGTTTGTGGCCACGACTTCATTTCATTTCCCTCTACGACTTTCGTGTTTTTATCGAAATCATTTAACACTCCACATTAATCAAAACAAAGCGTGAAGCAGGCCAATCGCTAAAATCTGATCGTATTGTAACTTGTGGCAGACTGTTGTCTTCTACGAATTTATGGGATTAATCCATCCAGAAATTGGTAAAACTTCCTCTTGTAAAGTTGTAGATCATTGAATTAGCTTTCTGTTGACAAAAATATCACCTCAATTGGAGTCCCGAACAAAAAGTTATGGCCAAATTACGAACAATGCTTCGGGTCCACTTGTGCAGCAAGTGCTCGATCGATCCAACTATAAGCTGGATCGATCCAACTCCACCAGCCACGAATTGTTACTCCATTTTCACCTTTTAAACACACCAACACTCACTCATTCAACCATTATACACCCAAGAGAGAAAGAGGGGCTTGAGAGCTTGTTTAGTGGTGGATTTGAGGGGTTTTAAGAGATTGCTTCAAATAATTCAAGAATCAAAGAGCTTATCCAACAAATTTCATCTCCTCCTTCATGATCGTCTTCTTTAAATTCCATTGGAGATTAGAGGACTTGGTGTTCTTGAGGAGAGAGCTCAAGCTAGCCTTTAAATCCGCACTTCTAGCTACAAAGAGGTGGGAATCTAATACTAAAACCTATTTTTAAACTTCTTATTAATACATTATGATTTCACCTCTTGTTCTTAACAAAACCCTAACTATTCTGATTGGGTCTATGTGTGAATGATTGGGTTTTGTTGGCTTCATCAAATTGATGGTTCAAATAGCCCCTATATGTTATAAATAGCTTATTAGAACAATTATTTGGAGTTATATGTTTCGTCTACACAAAAACCCACTTGAACTACATGTTTTACTTGATAACTCTTAACATATGAATTAAATATATTTTTGTTGGTCCATGTGGTAGGATTCCATCTTGATATTCATGATAGTGATTAATTATGCTTGTTAAAAATGTTTTTACTATAAATCCCCATATTAGCCAAGTTATGAAAAGAAAATGCATATGAAAGTTGAGATGCTTGTATAGATGGGTTTCAAATATTCTATATATATATGGAACAAAACACATACCCTGATGGGTATTCGCTATAAACCACATCTTTCAACAAAACAATGATTTTTAAACACACGTTTTTCCAAAAAATCACAAATATTTAAACTTATGTCAATTATAGCTATAATTTAAATTTTACCTTCCAAAGTATGACCAATCCCCGGTGGTTGACCTCCATGTGGCGGCATACTAGGTCCATCGACTTGTACAGAACTGCCAACCTATACCCGCCCCATGCAAACGCGTACAACTGATCAAAAAATTTCAAAAATGGTAACCACCATAGCCGTAAGTTGTCTTCACCACTTGCATAAAAGAAGTCGTGTAACAGCAACAATAGATAGCACCGAGACAACTGTCGTACCTCTTGACGTGTCCTCGGCCCATCTCAAAACCTCACACTCTCCACCTCTAGATGCTAGACCATCGTAGTATGTGGAATCCCGTCTGCCACAATATGACTAGGTCTCCATCACAAAGCCGCCCCCATCCCGTCTAATGTCACCCACAAGTTGGGTGGTGCCAACACCTCTCCTCCGAATGGCAATCCAGTCAACACAAACACGTCCTCCGAGGTCAATGTCATTTATCCCCATCCCCAATGGAATGTGTGTGTCGTATCCCACCATCTCTCTCCTAAAACCGTCGGTAAACTCACCGATCTCTAAAACTCCCCACCAGGCAATACCTCTATAAATCTACCAAACGGGGTCGCACTCAAATAAGCCTTCACTAATGGGGGTAACTAGTCTTGTAGCTCGGGCACCGCTTGTGTAATACCACAGCAACGACCAATCATCTATTATATTAATAATTTCAAATAAGTTATATGGTCAATTTTCAAACATTTTTTCATGGCACATAATATTTATTTTGAAAATTACATTATGTTAAGTATATCTGCTATGGCAAGTAATTATTGAACTTATCACATTCCATGCATATCATGTCATTGCATTTTTTATAAAAATATCACCTAAGTAAGTAACGTACAGAAAATCAAAACATACCAGAGTCCGGCGACGAATTTCGTGTATGGTAGGCTCCATCAGTAGCCACTCCCATCCTTCTCCAGTCGAGATCAAAGGCACATCACAGTATATCACTCGCTGTAATGACCCGTCTGCCCCTAATGGCCCCTCCCAAGCCACCCTGTCCCAATTATCATGATAAGGTGCACATATAAGCCGCCCATCAACTGTCGTAGTAATAGCCTCTAACTCGTCCCCATGAAGCTGCTCCGGTGCCTCCCCACCCTCCGGTGGACCCCCCCATCATCATAATCACGAAAATCGATATCAGGCGTGCCAATGCCATCCCTAATGATACTCACGAACACTTGCCAAATTTTTTTGAAAAACTGGAAAATATATGCCAAAGAGAGAAACTGCAAAGTGAAGTGAAGAGAAAGGGACAAATGGCCTCTATTTATAGGCTGCCAGAGAGCCAGCCACGGGCTAGCCCCCAACCGTGCTGTTGGCAACCAACCGTACGGCTAGGGGGTATGTACCCTATGGCTGCCTCCCCATTTTTGACTTGAAAAAAAAGAAAAATGGATAGACTTTGAATCAATTTCTTCTGAAACAAGGGACTAAGACTCACACACACGCATGAAATGGTTGATCAAAACCCAAAATCTGACAATCTAAAGTCTGTGGAGGAACCGAAATTCAAAAGGATAGATTGATTTTCGAGAAAGCTCAAATCTGATAAATAAACAAAAAAAGATGTAAAAGAGGAATTAGGTACAAGAAAAAATTGAAAGAGTAGAAAAGGGAAAAATCTCATTGGTCCAAGTGAGGAAAGATTGAAAAATGGAAAGGAAGAAAAATCGACAGGGAGAGCCATACTAAGACTGACAGCTGTGCCAAAAGGTGGAGGGCCACATTTTCGGTGAGTAAGGCTCCTGTTTTGGTAAAAGCAATGAAAGAAAAAATTAAGAAAAAAATCGAAAGCCAAAATAAGAGGCTGAATAATTAAAAGAGGGAGCAATAAGGGTTTCGAAAAACAGAAAACGATACAGGACCAGCATCTTCCATGTAAAAAATTAGCGGGTAGCTCAAGGAGGATTGAGAATTCTAAGAGAAATTCTATCCTCATGACCAAAGAAAGGAAAACTTAGGGTAGAGCGATGCCAAATACCAAAACCCATGCAAAACGGTCTAAAAGCTTCTAGAGAAGTTGATTCACAAGTCTGATCCTCGGTAACACCAAAAGTCAAAACTGAGGGTGAAATGAATAAAAAAGGAAAAAGAGCTCTTCAAATTGCAAACAATTCTCTCTAGCATATCAATTTTGGAAAAATCAACAAAGCAATGTTCAAATATTAAGACTGTCACAACGAGATTGTCTTGATGGAATTTTTTGGATTCCTCAATGTAGGAATTCTTTGCATTCCCTGCGATGGGAATTTCTCCGAAACTATTTTTTCTATGAATGAAAATAATGACTTCACGTATTCCCCACGAAGGAAATTTTCCAAATTCCTCAAGATAGAAATTCTTTGCATTCCCCACGATGGGAATTTCTTCGAAACCACTTTTCCCATGAAGGAAAATAACGACTACTCGTGTTTCCCACAAAGGGAATTTTTTGGATTCTACAAGGTAGGAATTCTTCGCATTTTCCACGATAGGAATTTCTCCGAAACCACTTTCCCCACGAAGGAAAATAACGACTCCACGTGTTCTCCACGAAGGGAATTTTTCTGAATTCTTCAAAGAAAGAATTCTTCGCATTCCCAACGATGAAAATTTCTCTGAAATCACTTTCTCCACGAAGGGAAATAACGACTCTTCGTGCTCCCCCCGAAGGGAATTTTTCAGATTCCTCAAGGTAGGAATTCTTTGCATTTCCCACAATAGGAATTTCTTCGTAAGCACTTTCCCCACGAAAAGAAATAACCACTACACGTGTTCCCCACAAAGGGAATTTTTTCAAATTATTCAAAGAAAGAATTATTCGCATTCCCCACGATGGGAATTTCTCCGAAACCACTTTTCCCACGAAGGAAAATAAAGACTCCATTTGTTCCCCATGAAGGGAATTTTTTCGAATTCTTTAAAGAAAGAATTCTTTGCATTCCCCACGATGGAAATTTTTTCGATCCTTTTTCCCTACGAAGGGAAATAACGACTCCATGTGTCCCCCACGAAGGAGATTTTTTTGAATTCTTCAAAGAAATAATTATTTGCATTCCCCACGATGGAAATTTTTTCTGATCCCCTTTCCCCATGAATGGAAATAACACTTTCCACGTGTTCCCCATGAAGGAAATTTTTCGAATTCCTCAAGGTAGGAATTCTTCGCATTCGCCATAATGAGAATATTTTTCAATCCCCTTTTCCCACAAAGGAAAATACTTTTACTGCACATTCCCCACGATGGGAATTACTTCTTCCACATATTCCTCACGATGGGAATCTTTTTGACATTCCCCAAAGATGGGAATTTCCTCTTCTTTAGCACAAATCCCCACGAAGGGAATTCTTTACAATTACCAAAAGACGAGAGTTGTTTTTTGCTTCTCCCAAAAGATGGGAAAACTTCTTTAAAACACTTTTCTCGCAGTAATCATTGGAATTTTGTAAAATGTCAAAGCTCCTCGCTTGAAGAGCCGAAAATCCTATATACCGAGGATAGAAAGGGCGCCATTGACGGTAGACGAAAGAAAAGATCAATGTATCGTGTAGCCTAGCCAAGAAGAAAGGGATGGTCGTGGGTTGCATCGCCTAAGTCACGACGACATTCTTTTGCCAGAAAGGGTATATTTTGATTCAAATATCAATAAATTGAGATTCATGCGAGATTCATGAATCGTTGTCTTCTTATCATCCCAGAATTCTTGCAGGCAAGAATCCCGGGACGAGAGGGTCTGTGAACACCCCAATCCACGACTCTCGTGTGAACGCTGGTTTTTTATAAAACAAGCATTTTGCATTAGGTCTTGAGTCATCATGCATATAAAAGACTGTTAGGAAAGACTCTGACTTTGAATCCATTGGGAGTTTGATACGACCGTATCCCCCAACCGCACAACTACCCGCCAGCCGTATGGCTTGGCCCCAAACGCATGTCTTAGCCACAGCCTCGAACCACACGTCCTAGCCGCAGGCCCCCAACCGCGCGCCCTAACCGCACATACCAACCGTAGGTCCCAGCCGCACCCTCTGCAGTTGGCCTATTTTAAAGCATTTTTAGCCAAAATTTGTCTATAAATAGGACCCTTGGGGTCTCATTTTGGATCATCAACACTCTAGAGCTTTTAGAGAGAAAAAACTCTGTCAATATTATTAGAGAGTCTTTTTAGAGAGAGGATTAGAGAGAGAGAAAGTTTTAGAGAGAGAATAATCCAGAGAGAAAGGAGCAAGCAAGTTGTCCTAGTTCTTCTTCAAGCACTTCAAGTACATCTTTCTATAACTCTCTTGAATTTCAATATTGCATTTAAATATAATTTTTTAATACAAAAAGTTAGATAGCTTGCAAAGAAGTTTACTGTTTTCAAAATTAGTCTTTTCCAAGTTTTACAAGAAAACTAAAATTCATTTTGACACGTTTTCAAAACAAAAAAAATACAAAAATCTGTCTTTAATTTCCAAATGAATAGGTAGGTGCTCGTAAAGCTCAAAGAGTCAAAATAATTTCGAAATACTATTTTAAAACTGAATTTATCAAGAAAGGACTATTCTGAAAATAATTCAAATTACTTGCAAGATATCTAAAATAGGAATTAAATGCATGATCCATTAAGAGACTGAAAGGGCAAATTGGGTGCCTAACACCTTCGCAATTCGTAACGTATTTCCCGAACCCTAGCAAAACAAGTTATCAAAATAAATCTCCAGTTTCAAATGTATGAAAGATAGTTCGTTTTCGAATTGTCTTTCGTACGATCTTTTGTATGTTTTTCTCGTAAAACAAACTGGCGACTCTTCAATTCAACAAGTTTTCTTCAAAACAAGAAACCGAGAATAAACCAGACGGGTCGGAGATCTGGATCTTCACACATCATTGTACAAAGTAAAAGTTATGAAAAGTTTTGAGTTTATGCTATTCGTTCAGCCCATTACAATTCTTAAAAGAACACAAAACCCATATGCTTATATTTTAACACGTTTATTCAAATAGTAAACAAATAGTACCCTAATTAAATACTAAATATAACTATCCCAATTTTTTCCAAAATTTTTGAAATTGAATTAAGAATCATGCTACACTTCAAATTACTTGTCATTTAAACACCCACCTTAAAGGAGCTTTTTTTCGAAGGAAAAATGACAATTCAAACTCTCTTTCTAATAAAGGACACTCGCTTTGAATTGATTAGTTTAAAGGAAAACTTTTTAATTAATGACAAAATATTAATAATTTTATCATTTCAATTAATTAAGTTGAATTCCAACTACCCTCCTTAGAGATAAATACAATAAAATAATCATACAATTAAATTTGGAATTTAATCAATGAAAATAAATTCAAGCCAATTCAACATATCATAAGAAATTGCTTATAGATAATCAATATGAAGCCTTTACAAGTTTTAAATAGCAATACATGGCCAAACAGAACCCTAAAAACTTTTTTGAAATGAGGACAAATATAGCAGAAAATAGGGGTCGAAATAACTCCACCCTCTAGAAGGGATTCTAATGGAATGGATTTTGAACTAAGGAATTGATTATGCTTTGTTGAGTCTCTTATTTTTCTATAAATTGCTACTTTCTTCAATTCTTACTCCAATCTTCACTCAGCCTTTATCAATCTTCACTACCTTGCACTTAAAAAATAAATAAAAAATTCTCCGGCTTTTGTTTGGTTCTTACAATAATATTCACTCAGTCTTATAAATCCTCACTACCCTGCATTTCGAAAAAATAAATTTACAAGCTTTCTTTTTATTCTTATTCCAATCTTCACTTCCTTGAACTTCTAAATTTCTTTCTTGAGTTTTCCTTCTATGAAACGATCATTTTAACCTTGCTTTGATTTTATATGATTTAGTTGACCTTTTAACTTGATTTCTTTGGGTTAAAAGCATGGCATCAATTTCCTTCAATTTCAGGCTTTTGACTTTTTTTTGTCTAGAAAATAAAGAGAAGTCTAAGTCTCTATCTTTTAACTATAAATAACGAAAACCCTCCCCATCCCCACCCCATGTAGGATTCGTACCCGAGACCTCCTGGTGTTCGGATGAAAGCCTTAGCAGTAGGCTACCTAATTTATTGCCTTTAGGATGCATGCATAATGTTAATACTGAATTCAAGATAAGTTTTCGACACTTTAGTCCTTTGAAGTTTACCCCAACTGTCACTTTAGTACATAAACTTCATTTTCTGATTTGTCACACCCTAATGTTTCCACAGCGCTTCACTTTAGTCCTTCGCTCCACTCTTCGTCAATTAACTAGATGGAGCACGTTATGTTGGATAGGTATTTTGGTCCATCGAATCCCTACAACGACTATGTTCTCGAAAAGCCCTAATCCCTAATTCCCAAATCCCTAAAACGATTGAAAAGTAACAATGAGGGAGATTCTATAATGAGATTCGATTATGAACAGTTTCGAGTGATATTCCACATTTGAATGAGGCAATGAGTTTGTAACGCCCCAAATCCCGTTTAAAAGGATTTCTCCTCCAGGACCCGGTTCGTCACGGGTGTCTTACGCTGATGGCGGGTTAAGATAAAATCCCCGTATAAAACTTAGAAATTCATAATCTAAATGATAAAAACATTTTCACTGCACAAATTATATCCATAAAAGAAAAAGATCACCACAGTTCGATAGCTAGCCTCCAAGGAGGTCCCAAATATGAATGTTCAATCTCCACAATATTCATATAACTACGCTCTAGTACAAACGTGATACATGTACTGAAATGAATTAGAAAGAATAAGGGTCCTTTCATGGTGAAGGACCGGCAACTAGTTAGAGTTACAAAGGCATTCTACCACGTTGTGTCCTTGCTTTCCCTTTTGATGAGCCTGAGGATAGCACGAGAGCTAGATCATGGAGTGAAGACTATGCAGATCCCATCCGGGTTCCAAGTGGTCCAATCACCCGAGCTAGAGCAAGGAAGATGAAGGAAGCACTCGTGAGCATGGTCCACGAGTTGATGAATAAAGCTGACGCTTGGAGAAGCATTCAAGGAGATGAAGAGCACGAATGGAAAATAATGCTTAGCCAAGAAGACGTAGAATAATTAGGGCGTTTTTATTATTGTTTTTATTAGTTTGCAGCCCAAGGATTATGTATAATTAGTATTTAGAGTGATGGGCTTGTTAAGGGTGTTTTTGGGCTTGTTTAGAGCTATCCATTATTTTTGTTGCACTAGAATTGGGCTTGTTTTTGTTATTTTCGAAATTAGGGTTTGTTTAGGGTTTCATTAGGGTTTTCTCTTCTCCTCCTATTTAAAGGAGGCTACTCTTATGTTTGGAGGCAGCTTATTATCTAATACGAAATTGAGAGTGTTTTTCACCTCTTGTGTTCTAAGAACACTTCGAGCAGCCGGAATTTAATTCTTGTTGTTCTTCGACTTATCAATCAATTAACCCATCAATTGATTGTTTGTCTTCGATTATACCAAGGTTCATTCTCGTTTTAGGGATTGGGTCGAGGTTCCACCTCCATCATCTTCGCGTGATTCCAAGGTTCTTACGTGTTCAACGTTAAGGGTCGCGGATTCGTCATATCGGATAGAAATACGGTCGTGAATCACATCATTGGTATCAGAGCGATTCTTTCTATCCAAGTTTTATTTTTTCGTATTCTTGCTATTACGAATCTGTTCCTATTATTGCAGATCTGTTCTTGCTATTTTCGGATCTGTTCTTGTTCTTAAAAAAAAAAAAATTAAAAAAATCTGTTGCTACCTTTGATAATCTGTTCTTGCTCTTACAAATCTGTTCTTGTGGTTACGAATCTGTTCTTGCTCTTACAATTCTGTTCTTGTTGTTACGAATCTGTTTTAGAGATTTACAAATCTGTCCTTGTTGTTACGAATCTGCTCTTGCTAAACTTTGAATCTGCTTATCACGGATCTGCTTATTCTGTTTCATCTGTGTTGTTCAAAGTCGAAAATCTTCAATTTCGTTGCTGAACCATATTCGCAAATCTGTCCATTCATAATCTGTCCAGATTAAAGTAGAGCTCGATTTGTTGTTTGCAAATCTCTAGTTGCGATTCTCTTGATTCCTAGTTAACTTGGTTATTGAGGCGGCTATTGATAGTTGTGGCGGCTGTTATTGCAAGCAACATAAAACCCTAGACTTGTAATTCTTGGTCAAAAAAAAACCTAGTTGTGGCGGCTAGTATTTCAAACACCATAAAACCCTAGACTTGACTTTTATTTCTAGGTTTTGAAATTTGTGGCGGCTGTGAACAACATAAAAACCCTAGTAGACTTGTGATTAAAAAAAAAAAAAAAAAAAAAAAAAAAAAAGAGTACAAAAAATTCCGAATTTTGACTTTATTTCTTTTAGCATTCTGATTCTATAGGTTCCAAGGGTTCCAAAAATCACTTTTTTACGAGACGAACTTTTAGCTCAATTTTGTCGAAATTTGGCTTCGTATTTTGTCCATATTTCATTGGGATTCCTGTTTCTTGAGTTCTTGGTGAAAACGTACTTGTCCTAGCATACAATTAATCTGTTTGGGTTGTGATTGGTCTGTTCGGGCAGCCAAGAAAAGGGTTCTTGCTTTTCGATTCGTTTGAAGTTCCAAAAGGTGAAAATTGAGAGGAATATCAATACATTGAGAACTAAACACGAGCGGTAAAATCAGAGTGAAATTATTTTTTGAGCGAAACACGTAAGGGAGTGCAGTGAGGAAAATTTATTTCTTTATATTGTGCTAACCTCTGTTTTGCAGCAATATGTCGAGTTTCGATCCTAGGTTATTCCAAGAAGCCATGACGAGCACATTACAAAAGATGATGAGAGAGGAGTTGGGTGTCTTTAAAGAGCAGGTGGAAGAGATGAGTGAGGAGTTGAAGAGAATGCGGGTGAAAGTAGATAGAGTTGAAAGCACCCAAATTGAGCAATCCGGCATATCACATAATGCTCAAAGAAATGGGAGACCGCAGCCTAGGGAACGGAGGGCTGATGTTGATAATTATTACCGAGATAGCTTTGACGATGGGGATAGCGATGTCGATTCGGCAGTCGCTAACCGACGGAATGGTAGGCGGTTTGGTAGGGGATTTAACAGGGAGGATGACAACATGAATGGGATCAAAATGAGGATTCCATCCTTCCAAGGAAAAAATGACCCCGAGGCCTATCTTGAGTGGGTCAAGAAAGTTGAATTAGTGTTTGCTTGCCATAATTACTCCGAGTCCAAGAAGGTGAAATTGGCGGCTATTGAATTTTCAGATTATGCACTTGTTTGGTGGGATCGCTTGATGATAGAGAGAAGGCGTAGTGATGAGGGGCCCGTGGAGACTTGGGATGAGATGAAGCGGTTGATGAAGAAGCGGTTTGTGCCCGATCACTATTATCGGGAATTGTACCAAAAATTGCAGGGGCTCACGCAGGGAAATCGTAGTGTTGACGAATACTATAAGGAGATGGAAGTGGCCATGATTCGGGCCAAGGTTGATGAAAATAGAGAAGCTACCATGGCGAGGTTCTTGAGTGGGCTAAACCGGGAAATTGCCAATGCGGTTGAATTGCAGCCATATGTTGAGATTGAAGATATGGTGCACACGGCAATTAAAATAGAGAGGCAGCTCAAGAGGAGGGGTAGTTTCAAGCCAAGCCAAAATCCATACTCTACTCCATGGAAACAAAGTCCGTGGAAGAAGGATGACAAAGTAACCACTCTGAAGCCGAAAGTTGATTCAAAATCAGAAGTTCCTAGTGGAGGGCAAGCTAAGACAGCCCCTAACACCACTAATACTCCTACTACCCGAAACAGGGACATTATTTGTTGGAAGTGTCAAGGAAGGGGCCATGTTTCCACTCAATGCCCGAATAAGAGGGTAATGATGCTCCTGGATAATGGGGAATATGAGACGGATGAAGAAGGCGCTGAAGCTATGCCACCTTTGGAGGATGTCGAAGAAGAGGAGAGCGCCATCCAGGGTGAGTTATTAGTTGCAAGGAGAGCGCTTAGTACGCACGCAAAGGAGGATGAGGAGCAGCGCGAGAATATTTTCCACACTAGGTGCCTAGTGCTAGGCAAGGTGTGTAGTTTGGTGATAGACGGAGGTAGTTGCACTAATGTGGCTAGCACGACGATGGTGGAGAAGCTAGCATTGCACACGACTAAGCACCCAAGGCCTTACAAACTGCAGTGGCTGAATGATAGCGGTGAAGTGAGGGTGAACAAGCAGGTTTTGGTGTCCTTTAGCATTGGTAGATACGAGGATCAAGTGCTTTGTGACGTGGTTCCCATGCAAGCCGGCCATATGTTATTGGGGAGACCATGGCAATATGATAGGAGAGTTAAACATGATGGCTTCACTAATAAATATTCATTTGAGATGAACAAGAGAACAATCATTCTTGCACCTTTACCGCCGCAGCAAGCCTATGCCGATCAGTTGAAGTTGCAAAGTGAGGAGGAGCAGCGGAGAGTTGAAAAGAAAAAAAGAGATAGTGGTGAGGAAAAGAAAGAGAGTAAAGTGGAAAAACTAGTAACTATTGAGAGCAAATTTGAGAGGAGGCAAAAGAATTTTTATGCGAGAGCTAGTGAAGTAAAAAGAGCGATGCTTTGTAATCAGCTTCTTGTACTTGTATACAAAGAAGCATTTTTGAATACTAACGAGCTAAATTCTTCTTTGCCTAGTGTTATTGTCTCTTTGTTGCAGGATTTTGGTGACGTCTTCCCGGAGGATACACCAAGCGGTTTACCACCCATCCGAGGAATAGAGCATCAAATTGATTTCGTACCTGGATCCTCCATTCCAAACCGGCCAGCCTATAGGAGTAATCCGGAGGAAACAAAGGAACTTCAAAGGCAAGTTACGGAGCTGTTGGAGAAAGGATATGTGAGAGAGAGTATGAGCCCATGTGCGGTGCCAGTTTTTGCTAGTGCCAAAGAAGGATGGAACGTGGAGGATGTGCGTGGACTGCCGAGCCATAAATAATATCACGGTAAAATATCGTCACCCCATTCCACGTTTAGATGATATGCTTGATGAGTTGCATGGGTCTAGTATATTCTCTAAAATTGATTTGAAAAGTGGATATCATCAAATTAGGATGAAAGAAGGAGATGAATGGAAAACAGCCTTTAAAACAAAATATGGATTATATGAATGGTTAGTTATGCCTTTTGGTTTGACTAATGCACCTAGCACTTTCATGAGATTAATGAACCATGTTTTGAGACCTTTTATTGGCAGATTTGTTGTAGTCTATTTTGATGATATTCTTATCTATAGCAAGAGTCTAGATGATCACGTAATTCAATTAAAATCTGTTTTGGATGTCTTGCGAAAGGAGAAGTTATATGCTAACCTGAAAAAGTGCACCTTTTGCACGGATAAGCTTGTATTTCTTGGTTTTTTTGTGAGTGCACAAGGAATTCAGGTTGATAAAGAAAAGGTGAAGGCGATTCAAGAATGGCAAAGTCCTACAAGTGTTGGGCAAGTGCGGAGTTTCCATGGACTTGCTAGTTTCTATCGGCGGTTCGTGAAGGATTTTAGTACTATTGCGGCGCCATTGACTGAAGTGATTAAAAAGAATGTGGGATTCAAATGGGGAGAGGAGCAAGAGAAGGCGTTCGAGTTACTAAAAAGCAAGCTAAGTAACGCCCCATTGTTATCTTTACCTAACTTTGCAAAGACTTTTGAAATCGAATGCGATGCTTCAGGAAATGGAATTGGTGCTGTTCTTATGCAGGAAGGAAGGCCAATAGCATACTTTAGTGAGAAGCTAGGTGGGGCGACCTTAAATTACCCTACCTACGACAAGGAGCTTTATGCGTTGGTGAGAGCGTTGGATACATGGCAGCACTATCTTTGGCCAAAGGAGTTCGTGATTCACACGGATCATGAATCATTGAAGCACTTGAAGGGGCAGCAAAAGCTAAACAAGCGCCATGCCAAGTGGGTGGAGTTCATAGAGACATTTCCATATGTGATCAAGTACAAGCAAGGTAAAGAGAATGTTGTAGCGGATGCTTTATCACGCAGGTATACTTTAATTGCTACTTTAGATGCTAAATTGCTTGGGTTTGAATACATCAAGGATTTGTATTGTGATGATGCTGATTTTCGAGATATATTCAATGCATGTGAAAAATTAGCATTTGATAAGTACTTTAGGCATGATGGATTTCTAATGCGTGAAAACAAACTTTGTGTGCCTAAATGTTCATTGCGCGAATTGCTTGTGAAAGAAGCGCATGGTGGGAGTTTAATGGGACACTTTGGTATAGCTAAGACTTTAGGAGTATTGCAAGCACACTTCTTTTGGCCTCACATGAAAAGAGATGTTGAAATAATATGTGAGAGATGTGTTACTTGTAAGAAGGCAAAGTCTAAGTTAAATCCCCATGGTTTGTATACTCCATTACCCATTCCTAGTGACCCTTGGGTTGATATTTCTATGGATTTTGTGTTGGGCTTGCCTAGGACTAAACATGGGAATGATTCTGTTTTCGTGGTGGTTGATAGATTTTCTAAAATGGCTCATTTCATTGCTTGTCATAAAACTGATGATGCACCACGAATTGCTAATTTGTTCTTCAAAGAAATTGTGCGTTTGCATGGCATGCCTAGAACCATAGTTTCTGATAGGGATGCAAAGTTTTTGAGCTACTTTTGGAAGACTTTGTGGGGAAAGTTGGGTACTAAATTGTTGTTTTCTACTACATGTCACCCCCAAACTGATGGCCAAACGGAAGTAGTAAATAGAACTTTATCCACTTTGTTGCGTGCCATAATTAAAAAGAACTTGAAAGAGTGGGAAGAATGTTTGCCTCATGTTGAGTTTGCATATAATCGATCTGTTCATTCTGCATCTAAGTTTTCTCCTTTCGAGATTGTGTATGGTTTTAATCCTTTGGCTCCTTTGGATTTATTACCATTACCTGTTGAGCATGCTAACCTAGATGGCAGGAAGAAAGCTGAGTTTGTTAGACAGATTCATGAGAAGGCAAGGCAAAACATTGAGAGAAGAACCGAGCAATACGTGCAACAAGCCAACAAAGGAAGGAAGAAGGTGGTTTTCGAAACAGGAGATTGGGTTTGGTTGCACTTGAGGAAGGAACGCTTTTCAGTTCAGCGGCGTTCTAAGCTTTTACCGAGAGGAGATGGACCGTTTCAAGTTGTGCAAAGGATCAATGACAATGCATATAAACTTGATCTACCAGGTGAGTATAATGTAAGTGCTACATTTAATGTCGCTGACCTAAGTCCGTTTAGTACAGGTGACGAATTGAGGACAATTCCTTTTCAAGAGGAGGGGAATGATGAGCCTGAGGATAGCACGAGAGCTAGATCATGGAGTGAAGACTATGCAGATCCCATCCGGGTTCCAAGTGGTCCAATCACCCGAGCTAGAGCAAGGAAGATGAAGGAAGCACTCGTGAGCATGGTCCACGAGTTGATGAATAAAGCTGACGCTTGGAGAAGCATTCAAGGAGATGAAGAGCACGAATGGAAAATAATGCTTAGCCAAGAAGACGTAGAATAATTAGGGCGTTTTTATTATTGTTTTTATTAGTTTGCAGCCCAAGGATTATGTATAATTAGTATTTAGAGTGATGGGCTTGTTAAGGGTGTTTTTGGGCTTGTTTAGAGCTATCCATTATTTTTGTTGCACTAGAATTGGGCTTGTTTTTGTTATTTTCGAAATTAGGGTTTGTTTAGGGTTTCATTAGGGTTTTCTCTTCTCCTCCTATTTAAAGGAGGCTACTCTTATGTTTGGAGGCAGCTTATTATCTAATACGAAATTGAGAGTGTTTTTCACCTCTTGTGTTCTAAGAACACTTCGAGCAGCCGGAATTTAATTCTTGTTGTTCTTCGACTTATCAATCAATTAACCCATCAATTGATTGTTTGTCTTCGATTATACCAAGGTTCATTCTCGTTTTAGGGATTGGGTCGAGGTTCCACCTCCATCATCTTCGCGTGATTCCAAGGTTCTTACGTGTTCAACGTTAAGGGTCGCGGATTCGTCATATCGGATAGAAATACGGTCGTGAATCACATCATTCCTTTTCCCCAGAATAACCTGCAGAATCACTATTTGGAAAAGAGATGGGGTGAGTCAAACGGACCCAGTGGGAATCATATGTTAAGTTTAGTATTAAAACTATTTAAAAAGCCCTTTTTATAAATTCATGAAAAATTCCTTTCCACATAATAAAGAGGAATAATTCATTCAAAGATATACATATATTTATATATACATAATGGTTTAGAAAGAACCCATTCTCATTTGAAAACATTAGTAACTTTGAGGGAAAATACTTTTCGAACTTTGTACATTAATATGTAACCATTCAAAGAGGACTTAGAGCTCGATTCAAACATTAATATGTAACCATCCTTACACTATCCAAGCATACAACCGGGTCTACATTTCGTGCCCTTTCAACCACGCGACAGCAGGGCCTCCCGTTCTTTTCCTTGCACGGTTTCATGTCTTGCATCCAGGAGACTGTGTCCCAAATTCTGACCCCAATCGTTAGAGACCTAACTCGAGAGCTACCATGGACTAGGGCATTCTTACTATCGTACTATCATATCATTCGGCTCAAATGAGAAACAACTGTTCCATATCATTCTGTCTAGTTTAACAACTCATAAACAAATGTTTTATAACATAGAAACCACCACTTGAACCCTCAAGAATAGACATTTATCTTCTTAGTAAGTATTATCAACATCAACATCAGTTCAAGAGGAATTTCAAGTAATTTGAGAAATCAATCGTAATCTCTTGTTAAAGCATTTTATTTTAATGTATATAAAGGCTATCCAAGCCATCATTTTCATCATTAAAACAATTTACCTTTGAATATTCGAAAACCCATTTTTGCATGTTAGGTCTATAAGCAATCAAGTGATAAAATCATAATCGAGTTGCGCTAAGATGGAAAATAAGTTTCAGAACTAGATTCCCACCTCTAAGATGATAAATCTTCGAGTTTGGAAGCTTGAATCGAGCTCTAAGTCCTCTAATCAGAAAAACCCCTCAAGTACTCCCTTTGAACCCTAGCCATAGAAGTGAGAGGGAACGGGGGAGATGATGAATAGTGCTTTTAGGATGTTGATTTAGTGTTGACTTAATGGAGATTTTGGATGGTGAGGATGTGTGGGTGAATCACTTCTCAAATCCCTCTAATTAGTGCTCTCCATTTCTCTCTAGAGAGTTCTATCGCTTCTGCTCCAAAATAAGGCAAAATAGGGTTAAATCCCGCTTTAAAGCTTAAGTCGGTGGACCAATCAAAAGGCTGGACATTTTAGGGTACCAGTCCACAGATGTTAAACCCCTAGATACTTAAAGGCTGGACCGGTTTGCCAATTTCCCCATATCGGTCCACGGGTAAGGTTTCTTGCAGCACTGAACTTGAAATGGCCATAACTTTTTGCTCAAAAGTCAGATGGAGGTGATATTTATGTTCATAAAAATCTAATTCAATGCTCTACAAGTTCCTAAGAGGGAGCTCTTCCAAATCCTTAGTCGATTATCCCCAAAAATGTGCCAAAGACAGCTCTATGTTACAAAGTTACCAAATGATCAACTTTCAATGATGGGCTTACTTTGCATTCCTATTCAGCCAACAAGGAGTCTGAATTGGCGCAGACGGGATCTTAATCGAGCAAAGAACGAAGAAGTTACGGTTCCTCAAAGTTGACTAAAACTAAGAAATCGCGTAGGGTGAAAACCCGTGATCAACTCCTAGATTTCAACTCAGATAGCCCTAATTGAAAAATCATCACTCTCAAAAGCTTAATATAACTAATATGATACGCTAGAAGCATTGGACCAGCTCGAAAGGGTTTGAAAGTGATAATTCACGCCTCAATGGGACTACAAGCTTCTATTAGGCCTATAAAGAGTTTTAGCTTGTAAATAAAACATGGGGTATTACAATCTCACGATGTCAAACGCAGCAGCCTATCTTAGTGGGTTCTGTCCTCCAAAAGAGGGAGCGAAGGATTCAAAAACTAACATTCTGACCGAGGACTTCAAAATAACTTACATTCTCTCATATATAAATTAACAATGAACTCTAGTTAATACATTTTTGCTATAAGTATACTAGAACGTCAAACACGAGAGAGCTTCATCTCTTACTCAATTAAAACATAAAACAAATTGTCAAAGTCTAAGACTTTAATAGGCTTTGCTAGGATTACTCAATCTCCTAAATGAAAACATAGTTGATACGTAACCATAATTAAAAAATAAAGTTTTCTCATGTTGTTAACTCTATAGCTTTTATCCCAGGTAAGGAGACACTGTGAGTGGAATTTTCAAGGGTTCTAATTACAGGTTCGAAAATAAAAACACATGATTGCATAGGATAAGGGGAAGAAAGATCACAACTGAACCCTTGATTTACTCTGGATCATCTAGTAATTAAAATGAGAGGATTCATCACAACAAATGCATCCACTCCTAAAGGGTTCTTACAAAAAGTTTGACCACAAGGCTTGAAACAAATTTAGATCTTACTTTAAGTATAAAATACTCCAGGAGTCTCAAAGATGAGGTCATTCAATCCTTTATACAGAAAGAGGATTTTCAGGAAAGTTTGAATAGCATTGGATTCTTTTATGGATCGTCCATTCTTATGGACGGATGCATAATTATTTCATAACCAGAGTTTGGACCATCCTGGCATAATTTGATGCACATCTATTCTTGTATACAATTGTGCTTTCTCGAATCTTGCGTATCTACAATCATTCTATCTACTGCCGCCTTTATACTTCCAGGTGGTGTAATCAGGGTTAAAGTTTCTCCATACAACCCAACCCAATGGGGAAAGAAAGGAACTCGAATTCTTACCTTCGACCGGTTATAAGTCACTTATGGAAAATCGAGGTTTGGAAGACTTGTCACAATCCACTTTCGGAAGATAACAACTGAGATTATGAGTTGCTAGTGGGGAATGTACTAAACAAAAAGAAATCATGAGTAAATTGGGTTCACCCAATGTGGTAAAACACTAACTCCCCTCCTTAAAGGGTTGGCATTCAACTGTACTAGTAGTGGCTTTAGGTCCGGAGTACCATTTTGGTCCCCACACTCGACCCAAGAAATAGTTAGAAAATTTTAGTTGGAATACTAACTCAAGTCTCAATTTAATTCTCGTAGAGGGTAGAATAATTTCATCAAAACCACAACACTAGTTTTCAAAACTAGAACACATAATTTCTAGACTAATGCAGACTTCGGGTGCACACAATGATCTTTCTCTTCATGATGTGGTGCCTACTTGGCTGGAAAATAACACAAAATTGTCCTTTATACTCGGTTTCCAAGGTGAGAGTAAATAAAAGTGTCATTAACAAGTTTACTACAAATTGATTCAAGAAAAGGCCGAAAATACCCTTTATAAATGTAGTCGGCACCCTAGTTGTTCCAAGTTGTATAACCCTGAATTTAGAATGGTTAGAACAAGTATGCAAAATTATATCTAGAACATCCATTCTAAGTTAATCTTTGGGAAAAAGTAGGCACCCTAAAGTTGATTGAGTAGATCGTCCATACATAAAAAAGGTACTTGTCCTCAGTCGTGACTCGGTTTTGTCGATAGGAATTGATACAGAGATGAAGAAAATTGTCGGCCCTTCAGATAATAGATTATTCAGGCAAATTTGAGTTCACTATGTTTGATTGAAGCCAAGCAGTAAAGTATAATAGGAATACATATAGCTTCGGATACCAATTCCATACTTTGTTTGATTTCTTAATACAAAGTAACTTGGGTAAGTCAATAGTGACTACACTCACAACTTATTGATAATAAGGACACCATAAAGAATCAATGGTACGGTTTTTGGTGCTTATAGTGCTTGCTAGATATCCTATGCAATTTCACCATTTCTCCTTGGTAACATAGGTTGCAAGATATAGTTCATACTTCTCCTCGAGAAGACAACTTTCTTGTTTTGAGAATGAAAGATAGCAACTTACTTGGAGTGGCAATCTACCGTGGCTTTTTGCTAAACTAGTCAGTCTGTATTCGGCTTTACATCATGAGGGTTCACCTCCAAAATGAAGAGATCAATTTCCTTAAGTTTGTTGGAACAAGGGAGGTACTTATAGTGCAATGGCTAGCAAACATTGCCACATATAGGCCTTCCAATATTCGTGTAAGGTTCTAACTTCTTTAATTTCAGACTCAAAGTTACTTTAGTTCGCTGTAGGAATTAAGCTGAAGTCTCTGCTATCTTGGCTTCCTTGGCCCCATGGTTAACCCAAGCAACGAGTATGTTGCTGTTACTAGGATTGAAAATTCCCTCGATACTAACTTCTACTTGACCTCTGCCTTAAAAGAGGAAAAATTAATAAGGTGATGGTACTGCATTATTGAGCTCGAAGATCCTAAAGAAGTTTCTCTCGCTTTTACCAATCAAGGTTTCTTTCCACGTACCTAATCCAGTCCCAAAACTTGAGGCAATAACCCTCAAACATTATCCTGCCCAGAGTTAGAGCATAAAACTCATCTGCCTTTCCTTTGTAACAAACATCGATCATGTAACTATCACAGAAGGTTCTATTGAGCGTAGTTCATCTGGTAAATTCACCAGTCTCACCAATGGATCTCTACTAGTGAGGTGCACTACCCTCAAGTTCTAGAGAAGATAAACTAACCCTCATGTTCTCAGGAATGAAGAAAATCTTAGGTTATAAAGCAATGTGATCCATTCTTCCTTTGGTAGACTCAAGTTTAATCGACCCGTAAAACTATGGCGGTTGTGGACTATTAAACTCCACAAAGTAATGAACTTTACTACTCTCCGCCCCTTAAATGTCATGTTTGATGATCACTACGTCTTCGTCGTTGTTTGGAATGCCTGTTGGAACTCTACACTGCTGGTGACATTGCAACTATTCTTCAAGTTTCGGTGAGTTTAGTATGGCGAATATAATAATATTACGTGAGATTGGAAGGGATATAAGTTCAAGGAATGAGAAGAAGTGACATTCTGGGTGGAACTCAACTAATGGTTTATAATATAGTCATTCGTTGCACTGCGGCTGATTATTGATACGATGGGATGAATGTGGTCACTATGGTATGGAATCCCCCTAATCTACCCCGTTCCAAGCGAAGGAAATGAAAACCTATGCCTCTGATACCAACTCGTAACGCCCCAAATCCTATTAAAAAGATTTCTTCTCCAGGACCCGGTTCATCACGGGTGTCGTACGCTGACGATGGGTTAATTAGAGAAAATCCCTGTATAAAACTTAGAAATTCACAATCTAAACGATAAAAACATTTTCACTGCACAAATTCTATCCACAAAAGAAAAAAAGATAATTCAAATTTGATAGTTAGCCTCCAATAAGGTCCCTAATACAAATGTTCAATCTCCACAATATACATATAAC
The DNA here is from genome assembly GCA_021464415.1 of Lonicera japonica. Lineage (NCBI taxonomy): Eukaryota > Viridiplantae > Streptophyta > Magnoliopsida > Dipsacales > Caprifoliaceae > Lonicera > Lonicera japonica. The sequence continues at coordinate 65,325,608 of CM038467.1, forward strand.
CACGCTCTAGTACAAGCGTGATACATGTACAGAAACGAATTACAAAGAATAAGGGTCATTTCGTGGTGAAGGACTGGTAATTGGTTCGAGGTACATAGGCATTCTACCACATTGCGTCCTCGCTTTCCCTTTTCCCTAGAATAATATGCATAATCACTATTTGGAAAAGAGATGGGCTGAGTCAAAAGGACTAAGTGGGAATTATATGTTAAGTTTAGTATGAAAAATATTTAGAAAGCCCTTTTGTAAAGTCATGGAAAATCCCCTTCCACGTAATAAAGCGGAATAATTCATTCAAAGATATATATATATATACATAATGGTTTAGAAAGAACCCATTCTCATTCGAAAACATTAGTAACTTTGTGGGAAAATACTTTTCGAACTTTGTACAAGAACCAACCCCATTTCCAAAGGAAACTCACAGCACAAAGGACATATTTTCTTGTAAGAACCTCAAGCCATATGTCACAATCCTCACACTATCCAAGCGTACAACCAGGTCTGTATTTCTTGGCCTTCATCCACGCAGCAGTAGGGTCTCCCATTCTTTTTTGTGCACGGTTTAGGTTTTGCACCAAGGAGACTGTGTCCCAAATTTTGGCCCCAATTGTTAAAGACCAAACCCAGGACCTACCATGGAGTAGTGATATCGTACTATCAAACTATCATATTATTTGGCTCATATGAGAAACAACTATGCCATATCAATAATCATCATTTATCGAATATAACATCATTATGTAACCCAAGGGGAAAATGTCAGATAAGTCATTATGTCTAGTTTAACAAATCATAAACAAATGTTTTATATCATAGAAACCACCACTTGAACCCTCAAGAATAGACATTTATGTTCGTAGTAAGTATCAACAACATCCATATGAGTTCATGAGGGTTTTCGAGTAATTTGAGAAATCAATCATAATCTCTTATTAAAGTATGTATTTTAATGTATATAAAGGCTATCCAGACCATCAATTTCAACATTAAAACAATTTACCTTCGAATATTCGAAAACCCCTTTTTGCAGGTTAGGTTTTTGAGCAGTTAAGTGATAAAATCATAATCGAGTAGCGATAAAATGAAAAATAAGTTTTAGATTTAGATTCCCACCTCTAAGAAGATGACTTTGGATGCTTGAATCGAGCTCTAAGCCTCCAATCGGAAAAACCCCTCAAGTACTCCCTTTGAACCCTAGCCATGGATGTGAGAGGGAATAGGGGAAATGATGAATAGTGCTTTTAGGATGCTAATTTGGTGTTGATTTAATATAGATTTTGGATGGTGAGGATATATGGTTGAATCACTTCTCAAATCCCTCTAAATAGTGCTCTCCATCTCTCTCTAGAGAGTTGTATTGCTTTTGCTAGAAAATGAGGCAAAATGGGGTTAAATCCCGCTTTAAAGCTTAAGTCGGTGGACCAGTCAAAAGGCCGAACCGATACGCCCATTTTAGGGTACTGGTCCATAGACCTTAAACCCCAAGATTCTTAAAGGCCAGACTGGTATGCCAATTTCCCCATACTGGTCCGAGGGTAAGGTTTATCCTACAGCACTAAACTTCAAAGTGCCATAACTTTTTTCTCAAAAGTCCGACGGAGGTGATCTTTATGTCCACAGAAAGATAATTCATTTCTCTACAAGTTCCTAAGAGGGATATCTTCCAAATTCTTAATGGATTATCCCTAAAAATGTGCCGAAGACAGCTCTATGTTACAAAGTTACCAAATGATCAATTTTCAATGATGGGCTTACTTTTCACTCCATTTCAGCCAACAAGGAGCATGAATTGGATTCCGACCAAAACACATAAGTTTTAGATTGTATCAAGGCCTAAACATAGGGGCAGACAGGATCTTAATCGGGCAAAGAACAAAGAACTTACGGTTCTCAAAGTTCACCAAAGTTAAGAAATCGCGTAGGGTGAAAAGACGTGATCAACTCCTTGATTCCAACTCAGACAGCCCGAATTGCGAAACAATCTTTGTCACAAGCTTAATATGACTAATATGATATGCTAGAAGTATTGGACCAGCTCGAAAGAGGTCCAAAAGTGATAATTCACGCCTTAATGGGACTACAAGCTTCTATCAGGCCGACGAAGGGTTTTAGCTTGTAAATAAAACATGGGGTATTATAGAGTTGTATTTTGAGGCTTGAAGGAGCAGAAGATTATGGAACTCCACTTTATGGTAATAAGTTAATTATTTTTCCTTTTATATTATTGTGTATGGATGATTTCTTGTCTTTATAGGGTTTTTGATAAGAATATTATATATTATCTATATTATAAGATGAATGACTTTTACTTAGGATTCTTGTGTTTCAATGCATGTGTATTGTGTGGTCCCCTACTTATATAATGTTTATATATAGGTCTAAACTCAGATCTGTTTACGAAAAAATGCACCATGGTGTTATGTTTTTGAAAATGTTTTTTTTTTCAAAACACACCTCTGAGAAAGTATCTTTTTTTATTATTATCAATTTGATAAGATATATGTATTATAGTTAAATACTATAACTGGAAAACTAGGGTATTATGGGGCCATGAATCATTATTTTAGTGTTGATCTTAAGGGGTTTGTATTGATTGAGAATGATGAGACAATGTTCTTTCTAAAACACCTTTGAAATGAAGAAAAAGAAGTGGATCTACTTAGAATGTATGCAACAAATCTATAGTAGCCTAGAGGAATCTACTTCACCTATGCTAATTAAAAGTGGAAATGAAAACAAGGGGGTTTGAACGTGGAAATGAAAATAAAGTGATGCGATCTCGGATCGTTTTCCTAACTAGTTTGATGGATCTTTAACCCTTGGATTACAAACTTAGCAAGAATCTTTGAATTTGATCGAAAAGATGGGTGATGGAAACCTTAACCCAACCCTTGGAACAAGAATTGAACCTTGGTATAGCGAAGACGCCACAATCAATTGGTGAAGAATTGATTAATATGTCAAGAATAATTGAATTTGTTGGTTGGATTTTAACCCGAGAGGGCGGGGGGTTGAATAGGGTTTATGAAACTAAATGCGGAATTAAAATGTTTCAAGTAAAGTTTTGAGAATAAAACTTTGACTATGTCCATATCGAGTAAAATAAGAAAATCAAACAAGCACTCCCAAGAGCAAGTATAATTGCAAGTAAATAAAGAGCTTGAGTTAGAGAGATTAAACCAAATGAGTTCAAGTCGTTTTGTTCTCGCGGTTCTGTTTTTTAGACCATACGTCCTTGCTCGAATACTGCCCCCAAGAAGTTTCACTAAAACCCGATTTTCTTTTGGGTGAAAATCAAACCACTACAATTGTAACTGTATCACTACACTTGTAATTGTCTAACTACACTCTACAAGTGTTATTCTTTTCACAAAACTCTATAAGTGTGATTCTACTCACCACACTTAACACAAGAATTAACCTTCTTGCTATCTTATAAGATAAACCTCTCATAATTGATGAATAAATATTTTTTGGTGATTCACACCAATGAACAATAACTCTCAAGTGTTTATAAGATACAATTAAAATCCACACTAGAGTTATCAAGATTGATCAATAGATTTAGTTCGTAGATGAATGATATGATCAATAAAAAGGCTTAAATTCTTGAATATTATGAATAGATGAAAGATGAGTTTGTATAATGAATCAAGCTACTTAAAATGTGTCTTAGATGTCCAATATCTAGTCCCAAATATGATATAGCCGTTTGAGAGGTTTGGTACCAAAAATGGTAAAAAATTAAAAATCCAACGACTATATTTTTAGGTATCAGTTGACTGAGTAAAGCTCATTAGTCGACTGATGGCCATTAGTCGACTGAGCAAAGTCCATTAGTCAACTGATGAGCACTGTCCATCAGGCTAAATTTCGAGTTTTTGGACTTTTGCAATTTTGCTCCGAATTTAATTTTAATTCTTTAGGGACCTCAAAAATATGTTCCTAAGACACATATTTTTAGGAAAACTCAAAACATGATCTTTTGAATTTAATATGAATTTATTTGAAATATGGTTTTTGTAGAATGATGTTTTTAAAGATTTTTCAATTCAAAATAATTTAAATTCAATCGGTGAATAATGCATGAACATGTTTGAGCTATAAAAGTGATCAATCAAGAAACTTTACATAAATCCTAAGCACCCACTCAATTTTTGAATTAACGAGTCTTCGAATACTTTGATTTGTTTCTTCAATTTGATTTTCACTTACATCATTTGCCTTGAAGCTTTTTATATAATCCTTTGATCCTTTGCGCTTCATGAATTGTATTGCTAGCATATGATCACATTGATCTTCCTTGTCTTATCCAATGCTTTGTAGACTTGATCAGATATGGATTGAATGATCATTGTCATGTGGCATGCTTTCTTCGTAAAATCCATGCTTTTCTTGAATTCATAAGATAATGAACTACAAACTTAATTCAATAAACATATTAAACTACACATGATTAAGTTATTGTTATTAATAAAATAAGAAAAAGACATGCAAGGTCAATATAATTAATCAATTCAAATTATTCAACAAGTTCGAATAAAACACTCATTAATTGCATAATATCATGAATCCCTAATAACGTTTGATAACCTTCTTTAAATAAAAGAAACAAAACTTTAGAATCGTATTATAATAAGGAAACTAATCCTACTTAAAAAAAGGAAAAAACTAACTCCTATAATATTCTTAATACAATAAGAAAATAAATAAATACTCTCAAATAAGCCCATATTATCCATAATCCTTGGACTTTAAGCAATATAAAATAACAAAGAAAAAAAATGCCATAAACCGTTTTACTGCAAAAGTGCTTTTGTAGTTTTTCAATTTTACTGCAAATTGACTTTTGTAGTAAAACAATGTGCAATATTTCAAGGCTATTTCACTATAAAAGTGCTTTTGTAGTTTTTCAGTTTTACTGCAAATCGACTTTTGCAATTCTCCAACAATTCATTCCATGATTCAAACTTCATTGTGAACCTTGAACTTCCGCACTCAGTCTTTAGGAACTCCATGGAATGATTGATTGGCTCAGTATCTCTTTGTAGCTATTGGAATAAGCAATTTGATAGCTTTTCCTTTAAACTTCTATGCTATATCAATGAATCTATGCGTATTTAAGCTTTCAATCAAGAATTCACAATACTCCTGGGTTGAATTGAATGAAGGGCTAGGCAGGATCACATCATAAAGGGTTTGAAATTGAAACTCATAGTGGACCTCTGATTGTGAAAGCATGTATGATAGTGAGTTTTACAGTGATGATGACCTTGACGATTTATTGTTTGATGCCAATGTTGATCATGAGGTAGAGTACTTTGGGATTGGGGAAAAAATGATGAGGGTGTTGATAATACTGTTGGGGGGGGGAATAGAGGAAAATAGTGGGAATAATAGTGATGAATTAAGAAGTTTGTGTGATTAAGATGAGGAAGGTGGTGATAACCCAAATTACCCTATTTTCAATGCCAAAAATGATATGTCTGGTCCAATTTTAATTTAAATTGGGGATGCTCTTTAAAGATCACAATGAGGTTACACAAGTTGTAAAGGCATACTTTATTAAACATGGTAAGAAAATTAGGTTGGATTAGAGCAATTTGCGGGGATGGTTGTCCATGGCTTCTATTTGCTTCTAAAATGAGTGAGTGTGGAAACATGCAAACCAAGACTTTAAATGAAGAACATTAATGCAATAGAAAATTTAGAAACACCCATGTGAACTCAAGATGGCTTTCTGAATAATATATCGATACATTTAGAGCAAATCCCAAAATTCCAATGAAATTCTTTAGAGTACGTGACGATGATGAGATATCATGTGGTGAATGTATCAGTTTCCCAAGCATATAGAATTAGGAAGGAAGCAATGAGGAGGATTCAAAGGACATATGTAGAGCAATATGCAAAGTTGTGGGACTACGTGGAGGAGGTTAAAAGAACCAATCCCGAATGCATAATCGTGATGAAAGTTGATGAATAATCCCTATTAGAAGCCCAACCTAGATTTTTTAGATTGTACATATGTTTTACAGCTTATAAGCAAGCGTTTTTTGTAGGATGTAGGCCCTTTATGGGGGTTGATGGTTGCCATTTGAAAAGCCATCATAAAAGAATATTGTTAGCTGCCATAGATGTGGATGCAAATAATTGCATGTTTCCTATTGAAGTGACAGTAGTGGAGGGGCAAACAAAGACTTCTTAGTCATGGTTTTTAGAGTTATTAAAAGAAGATGTGGGTGTTATTAATCAATATGGCTAAACATTTATGTCTGAGAAGTAAAAAAAGCATAATTCCTGCATTTAAAGAGGTCTTACCTTTGGTTGATAATAAGTAATCTCCCATATAAGTTGCTTTCATCTAACACTTTGGCACCTCATTTCAGATTTTGTGTAATGCACTTGCATGCCAAATTTAAAAGTGCTAGCTACAAGACTAAAATCTCCAAGTAGTTGTTGTGGAATGCAGCTTGTGCATCAAACAAACCTCATTTTGAGGCTGCAATAAAGAAGATGAAAGACACTAGCAAACAAGCATTTGATTGGTTTAAGGATAAGCCTCCACAACACTAGTCATGGTCACATTTTAGTTCATTTCCTCAATGTGATATGCTACTAAATATATTTGTGAAAATTTTAACATATGCATACTTGATGCAAGGGAAAAACCAATCTTGGGTTTGCTGGAAAGTGTGAGAGTATATATGATGTTGAGGATGCAACATTGTAAAGACAAATCAAGTCAATGGACTAGACCTATCTGCCTAAAAATTCATAAAGTAATTAAGAAGTATAAGGTTGAGGCTGTGTAATGTATAGCAAATTTTGCAGGTGAGAAGAAGTTTAAAGTGAACTATATGCAAGGAGAGCAATATAGCACATACCTCGATAAAAAAACTTACGACTGTGGGAAATGGGGCTTCAGTGGAATACCTTGTCCACATGCAATCTCTATTATGTATTTCAGAGCTGAGGAGCCAGAGGACTATGTACATGACTGCTATAAGTTAAAGAAAACAATATAATCTATAATCCAATTATACATCCAATGAATGGAACTAGTATGTGCCTAAACGTGCATATACTCCAGTCTTGTATGCCATTATCCATGAACTACTTGAGAGGAAAAAAACCGAAAGGAAGCAGTGGGCACATGAGAAAAATGCACTAAATTAACGAAAAGGTTATAAGCTAGGCAAGAGGAATCAAGGTAGCTTAAAGTATAGCAAGTGTGGCACTGTTGGCCACAATAAATCTGTAAAATTTTAATTTTTAATTTTTTAATTTTTTTTAAACATATATTAAATTTGTAAAATTTCAATAAATACATTTTATTTTTCACAAATATTAATTATAGTTGGCTAAAAGCTAACCAAGCCCAATTTGATGAGAATCGACCTAGTTGAGAGTGATTTGCAACCAAAAAAAGAAGGAAATGATGAAGAACATCAAGTACCAACAGTAGAATAGTAATATAAAATAGAAAGGAGACTAGATTTGTTTTTAGGGTAGGTTCCTCAAGTGGCCTTTTATTCCCAATCCGACAGTACGTCTTCCCTTTGTGTGTGCTTTGCTCCACTAGATCAAAGACTTAATCAATGGATAACAATAGATGATTTATAGAGGGATTGTGGATTGGTTTGAGGTAGGAGAAAAGAGGATATGTAGGAGTGAGTGTAAAGAATAGTGAAATGAACTAAGGGTTTTTCCTTTTTATTTATATGTGTAGGATCGGGTTATATTAGGGTTAGTGGGATATGAAAATTACTATAAATGGTAAACTTAGGCACTACTCCAATATTACACAAATCCCTAACTTTGTTCACATTTGCATAAGCAGTTATTTCCCATCACTCATCTTTTAGCTCAGCTTTATTTTGCCCGTTGGCTAATCAAAGGTAGTCGGTCTTCATTTTCCCTTAAAATCTTGGTCAACTAACTGTAACTCTCAAATAGTGGTCGGCCGCTATAGAAGATTATCTTGATCAGCTAAATGACTTTTCTTCTAGGATGAAATAGGCCTAAGAACTCTGGCATGTAGGCCGATCGTGATATCTGTACAAGCTGAGCCTGTTCAAAAGTCCATTGACAATTTTTTCCCCCCACATTAATATAAATTCATTTTGGTTCAATCAAGAGTGCAATTGGATTTATTCAATTGGATATTTAGGGTCCATTTGATAATAACATGAAAAATGATAAGAAAACAGAATTAATTTTTTTAGAAGTTAAAAAACAAGTTCAAACATGTAGTGATGCGTCTTCTTATTTTTTTTTCTTTTTCCATAAAAATATATATATATATATATATTTTGAGAGTTGAGGAACAAAAAATTTACTCAAAAATTAATATATTATGGAAGACATCTCTACTCATAAAAATGAGTAAAAGATGCGTTAAGTTAAGTATTTTATCACACGCTTCAACTTATTTTCTAACTTTCCACACAAATTCATGATAACTGTTAAGTTAACGTTGACGTTAAGAAAGTCAACAAGCCACACGCACGTTAGGCCATCTTTAGTGGGTAATGTAAAAGTGTAGTGTAAAAATGTTTATTTAGCCTAGCAATAAATAAAGAAATGCACCGGGAAAAAGGTAAATTAGCCTTGCATGATATATGAAGTGCCGGGGTAAATTTTTTTCTCCCCCACGACACATGATGTGTCGTGGCATGTAAAATATAGTTTTTTCTTTTTTTCTTTTTCCATATCCGAGAGAACCATGCATAAATGTTTTAAGGCTCGCACGACACATGATGTGTCGTGCCATGAAAAAATTGTCTCCCACGACACATCATGTGTCGTGCCATGACAAAAAATTGTCTCCCACGACACATGATGTGTCGTGCCAGGTGTTTTTTCATGCCCCGATACATCATGTGTCAGGCGAGCTAAAAAATTGTCGGCCTGAGTTTTTACCTTCGCTTTACCTTTTTTCCACTATTTTACATTTTTAACTTATGCGCTGAGCCACATAAAAACTCAAATTTGGCTTTTTAGCCTATGGGGTGGAGATGGTCTTAGCAAGCTAAACACTCAAGATGCGTGGACCAAGCAATTGGATATTTAGTAATGAATTAATTACTTGACATTAATTATTTAACAATTTTTTCCCAACATGCACGCTAATTAATTAGCACGCTACCAACCAAAACACTAATTAATTATCATAAAAATCGCACGGGTATTTAATAAACATGTAATTTTGGTAATATTTGTATTAATAGTTTTGTCAAATAATTAACTTAAATATGTTGCGTATGGAGAATAAAATATATATTGCCTCTGTTTTAAATTAATTTTGCATCTTTAGCTTTGTTATTTTCAAGAAGACATTGATTTCAATCTAATCAGTGGTTGAGAATTCAACTCGTTTGATATGGCAAACTAAAAATAAGACTATTAATTTTAACACATATTTGAAAAATAGTATAATGAATTATGCTACTTCCAATATTATAATAATAATTATTATTTTATTATAGGTTAAGAATATAAAAAAATTAATTAATGTTCCTACAATTAAAAATATAAGAAAAATAATTAATGAGTAACTAATGTATTTACTTCCTTCAATATACTATATAGTATATATATATAACAAATTCTACTAATAAATGATCATATTTTATATTTTATATTTTTTCAGTTCTCTCTTTATGTCATATTTATTGCAGATTATTTGCCTATTTTCAGATCGGTGAAATTATCCGAATCTCACTAAGATTTGTGTGTAAAATAAAGCAAATAAAACATAAGGCCAAAATATAGCATTGAGTTTTTACCTAAATTTCTGAGCCCAACCATACCTTATAATGAAAGAATATAAAATGTGAACAATGATCATTTATTATTATAATTTGTTATATATTATATGACAATTAATGATGGATTGTTTGGCTTGCTAACATAATGTCAACATTACCTAGCTAACGTGCTAATTAATTAACATACCTGTGGGGAAAAATTGTTAAACAATTATTGTGAATTAATTAATTCATTACTCAATGTCCAATTGACAAATTAAGAAAACGAGATCTTGTATACACCTACTAAATTATTTTATTCATTTTAATTAAGAGTAGCTTTCTCATCATCGATCCTTCTAGAATTTCTTTTTTCAACTCACCACAATTACGTTCTTTTAAAACCCAAAAAAAAGCATTAATTCCTTTAAATGCTTTGGACAGGACCACATGCAACAATCTGTAGAAATATAATGCATATTCACAATAGATCTTCGATCTTCCTTTTCACTAAATACTTCAATAATCTATAATAGGTAGCATTAGATTCAAATGAGAAAAAATAATTTCTCTAGATCGATTAGATGTTGCGAAAAGACTTGCAAAATAGATAAGAGAGAATATACATATATGTATATATATAATTATACCAACATTATATCATAAAAATCATAATGTTAACTACAAATGAACATAAAAACAAAACAGATTTGGTGCATATGGGTTCTATTGTTTTCGTAAACTTGGCACTCCCTTTTTTTCTTTTCCGACAAATTTTCCGGCACTTGCTTCTTCCTTCCCCGGCAATCTCTCCCGGTCCTCCTCCATCTTCTTCCTTTCTTGACGACTTCTTTGGCAATCGCTCTCCACTTTCTCTGCCAGCCTCTCCCGCTATAGTCAACCTCCTTCGCCGATGATCTCTTTGGCCATTGCTCGCCTCTCTCCACAGTTAACTCTTTGCCCATTGTCCACCTCTATCGATCCAGCTATCGATTGGAAAGGGCCATAATTGAATAAAATTTACTGAAGGTGAAAGAGGAGTTAGAACCCACGTGATTCAATAAAATAAGGCTCCGTTTCATAACAATATGAAAAAGAAAATAAAAACACTTGATTTAGTAAAAATTTGAAAAATAAGTTGAGACATGTGATAAGATATATGCTCTCCATTTTAGGCATGTGATAACAAAAGACATCTTACTACTATATGTCTCAACTTATTTTCCAACAAACGGATCTAAAAATTTATTTGGGTGAAAGATTATGGCCTTTTAATGAACTCACCAAAATAAATAAATAAATAAAGAAGAAGAAAGAAGAAATAAAGAAAGATAAACATGGAAAGTACAATATTGGACTGATAAAATAAGCACACATATATGAGTCAGGCCCAATTGTAGATGGGTCACAATGACAAACCTGGGCCTATATAATATTCAAACCCTTAACCACATTTTTATCAATCGAGTGGAGCGGAAACTTGAAAACAAAGTAGTACCAAGTCATCTATGTATATATATAAGGCAAAAGCTATTGAATTGGGTTAAACATCTTATGTAATAATATATTTTGCAAAAAAAAAATTAATGAATAATGTTGTTTTAAAAATAAGGGTCTAGATATTATTATCATTCTAAAATATGGGTTTGTTTTTAAATTGTGTTTTAAAATAAGGAATATGACTGCGTGCAAACTTAACTTTGTAATCAAAAGAATTTAATGAAAATTTGTTTTGCTTGATGTGTTTATAATTTTAACAAGTATATTCTTATTTTTACTCATAAAACTTTAAAATAACATCAAATAAAAACAAATACATAGTAATGTTTTAGAAAATAAGGAGTGTAAACTTAACTTAATTTGCAAAACTAAAAAAAAATATGTGCATTTTTTTTAATAAATAGGTTTTGAATACGTAATTTGTTAAAATTATTTTATAACATTGTCAATTAAACACTTATTTATAATAATATGCTAAAAAGCATATAGTGCAAACTTAATTTTGCGTGATTTCATAAAAAAATACAATTTAAAAATCTATTTCAATGTTAACTTTGCACTCATTTGAAAGTTTGGTCAAATATAGCCTCTTAATTTACAAAAATATTATTTCATGATTCTTTTGCATAAAACTTTTTTAAATAAGCCCTATTTTTCAATATCCCGATTTGGTTATGACACTAATTTTTAGTGATTTTCATATTTTTTTTAATGCTATTGTTAAGGTTAAAAAAAAAAATGTTAAAGTCAAAGTTTAAACCCACAACTTTTTTATTATAAGAAAGGATCCCAACTACCAAGGTAGCTCTCTTAAATTAGATTTATATGTGCATGAAAATAAAGTGTGCACATGCATCACGTATACATTGTGTCTAGTTGATTTAAGTCAGAATCCAAAGGTTTATATTACACCACATCTTTTTCAAACCCTTCTACAAAATTATCCAACACAAACAAGCAAAGTTATATTTTAACAAATTACATATTCAAAACCTATTTATTAGATTTATATATGCATGAGTAATGCACATGCATCACTTATGCATTACTCATATATCTACAATATATGAGTAATGCACATAAAAAATGCCTAGATAGAATTTATCGAAATGTGGACATAAGCGTATGCAAACATGTCAATAACTAATACAAATAATGAGTTTTAAAAATATATGCTTTACTTGAATTTTACAAGATGCGAAATATCGAATACAAAATGTCTTCCATGCACACTCAATCATAAATTACCAAAATGTTTCTGCCATATACATTTAATTTTTAAAATGTGCCTAATATATTTGAATATCAAAATATATACAACAAAATTTATTCCATGCGCACTCACTCAACCATAAATTACCAAAATGTCTCTGGTATATGGATTTAATATGGTTATACATCTTTCATTTCTATTTAAGGAAACGAGATTTAATATTTTAAAATCAACAAAAAAAATCAATTTTTTAATCTTTTTATCTAAAATAAACTTCTTTCATTTAACAAAAAATAAATAATACGTTATCCTGTCTGCCACTGCCACCCATTGTGTTCCACAAGTCAGACCACCGCGGAATGTCTGGTAATTCGCGGGGAAGGTGTGGCAGCTGACGTTGGCCGAGCTCTACAGACCGGCCATGGATGAAAAAGAAATTATTAGGATTAATATTAATAAGAGTATAGTATACCCTTACCAAATAAGAAAAGGGAGAGTGTCTTGATGTATAAATTAACGACAAGTTACAGCCTGATCCAAGTTTTACCTAGGTTGTTAAGAGTTTGACAATTCATACAAGGCGTCATGATTCAATTTTCTTCCCTTATCTCTTCCCTCCGAGAACGGCTTGGATCTATAACTTCTTATCCGTGACACTTGGCACAATGAAACGCCAAAAAATGTCAACTGAAAAAATTGTCTGACATCTATACAAGTTAATCGCAACCATGACCTGTCCACCTTGTAGATTATGCGGGCCAAAGACATAACTTGCATGCCATTTGAAATGGTGAAATAAAAATATAACCTTATGTATTTGGTGTAATTTGAAAATTTGTTTAAATCACGTGTTCTGAATTGCAATGTTTGAAAATACTCGTTTTTCACCCACACGATGAGTGGGCAATTTTAAAATTATATATATAATATATTCTTTCTTTAGACTCAGAATAGAAACCTCTTGACTTTTTTCATTTTCCAAAAAATAAATAAATTGATACAATGTAATCGATTGCTAAAGTTGAATGTGAAAGGTAAAAATTATACATGGGCTTTTGATTGGTCCCATTTTGAAGAAGCTATATCAAGATCAGCCTACAGCCAAGAACCCATTTTAGTATAGAAAGAAAGCCCCTTAGCCTAATAAAATATTTTCATATGATAGCCGACCATCATCCAACTACTACAGCCAGCTGACCAACGTTTGTGAACTCAATGATGTTGACCAACTCTAGTCGGCCTACAAGCAGAGCATAGCTGAGCTGGAGGATACGTGATGGGAAATAACACTTATACAAGTGTGAATATGGTTAGTGATAGTTGTTATGTTGGAGTAGTGCCAAGTTTACCCTTTATAGTAATTTTCATATCCCACCAACCCTAATGTAACTCTATCATATACTTATAAATAAGAAGAGCAACCCACAGTTAGGAACAATTTATTCTCTCCTTTCTACACTCATTCCTACACATTCTCTTTCTTCTTCCTCTAGCAAAAACCATAAACTCTCTGGAATTGTATCATCATTTTTAAGTTTTCAGGCTAATATACTCAACACACACATAAGGGAGGATGTGCTGCCAGATTAGGAATTAGAGCCACCGGAGGAACTTAACTACAAATCTGGTATTCCCTTTATCTTTTGCTCATTATTCTGTTGTTGCTTAATATTGTTCATCTCCATCTTCAACATTTTCTAGTTGCCAATCCACCTAATTAGGCCAATTCTCTTCAAATTGGGCTTGGTTTAGTTGCACACAACTATTGTATGACAGTTTTTGACTGTCACAAAGGAACTTGTGACAGTCATTTATGTGAAAGCTCTTTGTGACAGTTTTTGGCTATCACAAATTACTGATTTTGGTGTAGTTGACATTGGAAGCAAGTCATGGCATATTGGAGAAATGGAGAAGCACTTCTGTGTAGAATGTTTCGGGCCAATTTGGGGGACACGGCCTTAAGATGGTTTGATAAGTTATCGCCGAGAATGATAGTTCAGAGAGCTGGCCGAGTAGTTTAGTGATCGTTTCATTGCCAATAGTTGGTTGTTAAAAGTCCTGAAGCTCTGACCCACTTGAAGAAGAAACAAAGAGAGATGTTGAAAGAGTAGATATTTATAATTGTTTTAAGAAATAGACGAATGTGATCATATGAAGTTTACAGTTAGCACTTCTAAATTTGGTTTACCATGGGATAGCAATGACATTTATAATGATCTAACCATTTGGCCTTGAAGACCGTTGATGACTTACTGGCAAGAATAGATGAATTCTCTTGAGTGGAAGATGATGACTGAGCAACCAATAGATTAACTTTAAAAGGGAGAGACGAAATAAAAGAAAGAAGAAGGACCAAGAAAGAAAAAATAGGAAAGATGACCAGGAAGGAGAAAAAAAATTGGGCCGTTAGGTTTTTAAAGGGGTTAACACCATCTTTAATAATCCGGTATGCAAGATTATGTTTTATATTCAGGGAATACAGTTTTGAAATGGCCCGAACCAATGGGAAGTGATCCGAGCTCTAGAGACACCAAACTCTTTTGTTCCTATCATAAAGATCATGGACACAAAACTAAAAGTTTAAGACACTGAAGAAATTTTTTGAATGGTTTGTAGAACATGTGCATTTAATATAGTATATGAAGCCTACAGGGAAGATATTTGACCAAGAAAAGGGAATCGATGAACAGGTGGCCGTTGTACAGGTTAACTGACCAGCAGTAAGGATCATTGAAGCTATCCATAGGATAATACCCCGATCAGCCGCAACAAATAATCATATCAAGGCTAGACTTGGTAAAACCCAACTGTGGGCTAAGGCCCATCCGATGACTAAAGTCATGTTAGTGTTGGCTCCATCAAAAAAATACATAAATAATAACCTATTTTATAAGCTTTTTTTACTGAACAAGATTTGGAGGGGGTGGGTGTTCCGCATAATGATGCTCTCGTGTTGGTGGTAAATATCTGCAACTATGATATATAGAGGCTACTCATTAATCTTGGAAGCTCATCGGATGTCATGCAACTAAATGTCTATAATTGTCTGCAATATTTTATCTCGAGGAAAAATATCCGATCAATAGATACGCCAATTTATAGCTTTAGCGAACTTGTGAGGCCAATTTACATAGGCAATGCTTCAGTAAGAATTGGGGAAGTGACCACAAATATGGAGTTTTTTCTGATGAACATTGATTCCCCATGCAATACGATCCTAGGATGTCATTGGCTGGGAAAAATGAAAGCACTGGCTTCCCCATTTTATTAAAAGCTCAATTTTCCTTCTCCAAAAGGTGTTGCTGTTGCCAAAGGAAAAGAAGAAGATGCCCTGTATTGTTTAAAAGTTGCAATCCAAGGATGCTTATCTAAAGGTCAGACTTCTCAAAGTTCTGACCAAGTCGTCATTGTGGTAGAAAAATAGGACGGGTTAGTAAAAAATTCAAAGGAGAAAGCTGAATCTTCCTCAGGAAAGATGAAGGGTCAAGAAGTTGAAGATTAGCAATCAACGGTTGATCAGCCCATAAATGATGGGGCCCGAGGACAACCAAAAGAGAATGTTTTTGGAGACCTAATTCAAGTCCACACAGTTTTTGGTCCTTAAGCCAAATAGAAGTTTATTTTGATCAGTAGTAGTTTGAAAGCCGAAGAGAGAGAATAGTCGGTTGAATTCTTTAGGAGAAATGTATATGTATTTGCCTAGCAACAGTATGATATGCCCTATATTCTTGTATAAGTCATGTGCTACAAGTTCCATATCAACCCAAACTAAAATAAAAACCTTGCCAATCATTGATTGGGCCCAGAAATTGCATTTCTAATTCCTTAAACAAGGCTTAATTAGCTTCTAGTTACTACCTAAAACAAAAAATTGCATGAAAATTCAGTTTAAACATGAAAATAATGCACTATATTGTATCTCTGTGTTATTAAGCCATTTTGCGGACCTAAAGTGGTTAAGCAACTAAGGTTGTATGCAAGAAAGAAGATTGAATGAGGAAAATTGCAAGAAGAAGGTCCGAAAAAAAAGCCAATATCCATTCCGAGGTCTGATGTGACGCCCTAAATCCTGTTCTGAGATTTTCACCTCCAGGACCCGGTTAATCACGATGTCGTACACGACGACGGGTGTAAGTAATAAAAGAAACTTAAGTAAAACTCATTTAGAAAAATTTCGGCATGAGGAGTTTGTAAAATACGGTATCTACCCTGTAAATAAAAATAAAAAGAACAACCTTTGTTCAATTATTTCACAATCAACCATTTAATAAAAATACTCCTCATCGAATACACTTTATCAAAGTCCGTTTAAGTATAAGATTATACAACAGTCCCAAATCCTTTTAAATAAATACGAGTGTCTTAAAATGTAATATAAAGGCCTCAATGGCATTGTCCTTAAATTTAGGACTACAAAGTTATTAAAGGTCATCAGAGCTTTTACGGATGTACAGCGCGTGCCACCCTCGAGTGTGGACCTGCAAAACTGTTGAGAATGAAGGAATGAGCCAAATCCAGGCTCAGTGGGAACTATAAAGGCCTCAATGGCATTGTCCTTAAATATATATGTTGCTTCAACAATACAATCTTTTTGAAAACCTTACTATGCAATTCACCATGTATGTGCTGCCAAAACCCATTAATTGTTCTATCGCAAGTATCAAAACTGTTCTCCAACTCTCATCATATAGCATTATACTCTTTCTAGCTTCCTAGAGTTCACACTCTAAAAGAATCATTCTGTTTTTTGTTACTTAACTACGTGTGAGGGATATACACCTCTTATGAGATTGTATATACTTGGCCAACTACTAAGCATTACTACCAGGCTGCCTAGCCATTCGTATACTATGTTTGTAAACCGACGGTTACTAGAACTTTTCACATTAGATATTTATTTGTTATGGATGGTCAAATAGTTCTCGAAGTATACAATGATCCAAACCGATATATATATAATCCATAATATACCAGAAATAATATATATAGTACAATATAAAATATAACACAAATATATATATCGAAACCACAGTCACATTCGTCATTGTGACGTATTAGTATCATTCGAGACAATGTCTCTCAATGGCCCTCATGGCCTCAACCATCACAATAATAATAATCGCGATCATCCAAGTGTTACGAGGTCTGCATTTTGTGGCCTCTCACCCACGTGGCAGCAGGGCCTCCCGCTAGTTTTCGTGCACGGTTTCGGGTCTTTCACTCAGGGGCACTCTGTCCCAACTTAAGGTCTCAATCGTTAGAGACCAACCCGAGACCTCACATGGACTATACAATCTCATCATTATCACACACACACACACATATATATAGATGATCAATACACAATTATTACATGATAGAATACGTGAACATATAAATAACCACAATCGTCACAGTCATTTGCTTCTCACAATAAATGCACATGTTTATATATATATATATATATATATCAATCCCATACAGATATGTACATATAACATCATAATACACATGTGTCCATTCACATCAATACCATTATATACTTATCATAATCATCATTATCTCAGCCACTCGGCTCAGTGTCATATACGTCATCAGTGCACATAGCTTTTAAAGGCTTATAAATACTAGGCAATTCAAGTATTAAGGCCTACAGGCTCATTAGTATTAAACTACATCCCATGTCAAGTTATATGTTATACTATACCCATTTGTACCATATTGTAGTCTACAAGCCGTATTGTCTATCCAAACACTTGTTATTAAGATTAAAGCTTGCCCAGTGTACTTGTAGCTCCCTAGCTTTGGATGTACATGTAACTACGACAACCCCCATCAACAAGGCACTTTCATTATATTACTAGAGAGTATCGGGACTGCACTATTGTCATAGTTATTTACCAAGTCCCATACAAGACGTTACACCCAATTGTTATTGTGTACCGACCCATTCTAAAAGTTTGTAATATTGTAAATATGTTACATATTGCCCTGTCGTCCCTTACAATAGCTCATCTACGCATCTCTAGCTTTAACTATCCGAAACAAGGCACCTTACATTCACAAACCTCAGTCTACTTTATATTTAGTTCATACATGTAACTATAAGGTGCGTATGATGTACAATTACAAGTGTGGAGCTCATAACGTGGTGAATATGAGAGATACAGGATATATAAGTGATAACTTATCCGTATGCGTCTTTAATTCAACTTTAGACTAGCCCAATCCCAAACGCGCACCCTAAGCCTAGGGTTTAGGAAGAAAACCTCCATTTTATATGAAAATCATTGATACAAGGAGCGATAAGTTGGAAAAATAAGTTTAATAAAGTTTTTCCCACCTTAGACATGCCGAGCCTTCGAAGTATTGCGCGCTAGATCGAGTCATGGTCGTGTAATCACAAAATCCCCAAATTGCGCTCAATAAACTTAACAATGGAGGTGGAGCTTGGAGAAGAAGATGAATAGTGTGGATTTGATGTTATTTTAGCGTGATGAAGATGCGTGGATGATGGCGTCAAGAAGCCTCTCCACTTTCGTCACTTTCTCTCTCTAAGCTCTCTAATGGAGGTGGTGAAAAATGAGGAAGAAGATGGAGAACATACGTATATATATATCTGCTGTTTAATTTTCGCGGGTACTGTTCACGCTAGGGAAGTTGCAGCACTGAACTTTGGACTGCCATAACTTCTCGCTTTGAAGTCCGATTGAGGTGATCTTTATGTCCACAAAAAGCTTATTCGGATATCTAAAACTTCTTAGAAAGAAGTGTCCCCAAATTTTGGACAGATAATTCTCAGAAATTCGACGAAGCTAGCGCGTTAGTGTTACCGAATGAATAACTGATAGCGATTGACCTTTTTCACGCTCAGTGTTGACATAGTAGAAGTCCGAATTTGCCTTTCGCGAAAACAAGAAAGGTGTAGATTGCCTAAAAATCTAGGGTACCACGCGGACGAAAAAATACCGTTAACTACTCCTAAAGCACTAGCAAGAAGAGAACAAGCAAGTCCCCAAGAATGAATAAAGTAAATGAAAGTGTTCAAGATGATTCCAAGAGAAAAGAAGCTCAATCGAATCGATTCTGGAAGTTTCCAAAGAAAATTGAGAACTACCATAAGAAGTCGAAAGTTGTAGCTTATCAAAGTTTTTATCTATTGAGAATTTGAAAAAATATCTAAAAATAAAAGTTGTAGATAATTGAATTACCTACGTGTAGGAAAAACGGCATATCAATCGGAGTTTGGAGTATAAAATTATGAGCAAAAAAAGAAACCACCATAAAGAATGCACCAGGATCGATCCCCACTTCAATTTTTGGCCTGTTTTTTATTTTTAGCCATTTTCGGCCTGTTTCTTCAAGGATTATTCAAGCTACGACTTGAAATACTGTATACCATACAAAAGGTCATATATTTCATATTTTAGGGTACACAACAATTTAGAATCGATTAACAGAGAGGCTGAGAGTACCGTGTCTTTCTTGGGAGCTTTGGCGCTGCATCTGACGATCGACTTTGAGAGTTTTATTTGTTTGTTTGTTTTGATATTCATAAATTAGTTATTTTAGATCATGTATATTGTGGATTCAACTTTAAACCCACGTTTTTTGGGCTGATTCTAGGGTTTATGTCTAGTTTGTCGGTTTTTCGTCGATTTATCCTTGATTCTCCTTTTTTATTCAAATAGCTAATAGTTTTTCCATGCTATTCATGTGTAATTCATCATTGATTATTAATAATATGATTTTCCATTATTTTTAGGGTTTAGGTTGATTTTGTTTAGTTTTTGTCAGTTTTGAGTTTGTTACTATTTTTGCGGTAAAATCTTCGTTTTAAATCGGAATTGCAAAATTCCAAACACAAAAGTTTTAAAATATGATTTTATAAATTATTAGGTACGTTTTACTATTTTTCATGATTTATAATATTATTTTCATGTTTAATTTAATTATAGCTAGCTAAATCCTTTGTTAGGGGTCCGCAGTGAAAGTTGCGTAATTAATTTTTGAATATAATCCGATCTGGATTTGAATATAATTTTTTCATTGGTTATAGATCACCTACTAAATAAATGAATATTTTCTTATCTTTACATGCGTTAAAAACATATTTTCATGAGTTAGCTCAAACTTTTCATTTGATTAAAAACCATAAAAACGTCAATTCACGGATTTTTGCACCAAAACTCTAATGTGGATGATTTGAGGATAGTATTTATCCTATAATTATTTGAGTTAGTTTCTTAAGTGATTTGGATGATTTGGCTCTGTTTTGTGATTTATTCACATAAGGGCCAAGAAAGTGCCGGTTTTGACTTTTGGCATTCTTTTGAAGATGGATTTTCTTTGAATCACATTCAAACCTATTCAAATCCTATAAGAGTGTTAGGCTACTAATTTTTGAAAATTTTAATTAACTTGAATTGTTTTTATCACACAGTAGCACTTCTAGGTTTCAAATTACACTTTTTTCAAAGTCAAAAGCTTCACTGTCGAATTTTATTGCTCAAAGTGAGTCGATTTAGTCTTTGTCATGCATGTTCTATCATATACTTGTAATAGAAATATAATTGGATGGTCGGAAGGTTTAGGTGCTAAATTTTAGAGAAAAATCGTATTTAAACATAGATTTAGATTACCCGATTGGACTAGTTTCGTACTTCCTAGCTACGGATACCCTAACTTTGTTTCCCATAGTTTTAAGTTCATTTAATATTTTGATTTATTTTATTAGTGAGTTGCTTTATTTAGTTTATTTATTTTAAGTTTATTTGCATGTTCCCTTACTACATTTAGGAAGCCTTTTAGGTAGATAACTTGTGCTTGTGGATTCCCTTTACGTTTTCACCATAGGATTAGATTTGCCTTTAGTTTAGTTAATTAGTAGTTTTAACTTAGTTTCAATTTCCTTTCTTATTCCCCATGTATAATATCTTTTCCTTTATTTTCCCTTCTTCCTTTTAAGAAATACAGCTGGAGAAATAAATTCCTAACCTTCCCTATGGTTCAACCTTGGATCTTCTCAAGTATACTATAATTTGATCGCTTGCGCTTGAGTGTATCAACTTGCTCTTTTTGGGTGTTGTCAAGTCAATCAGCCCAAGCAAAACTATTTTCAATAATTACTCAAGGCTAGGGCAATAAGAGAAATAAAGTTCCAAAAATTAATATCTAATCCTATAGCTGTCCGAAAGAAGAATAGTAAATGAAGGGTGTACATAGATTTCACATAGCTAAACAAAGACTCTCCAAAAGATAGATTTTTGTTGCCGAGGATAGACCGATTGGTGGATTTTGTAGCTGGTCATGAACGATTAAGCTTTCTGGATGCTTATTCGAGTTTCCAACATATTCCTCTCTTTGTGCCCGACATGAATGCACTGTGTTTATAACCACTATGGGACTCTATTGTTACAAAGTTATGTTGGTTGGGTTGAAGAATGCTAGAGCTACCTACAAAGGACTTATGATCAAGATGTTTAAGGAAGAAATTAATAAGTCTATGAAGGTATATGTTGATGATATGCTAGTTATACAGCAATACGGCTGGTAGCCACATTGCAGATTTGGGCAAAACTTTTAAAATTTTAAAGCACTATGAGATGAAACTCAATGTTACTAAGTGTACATTTAAGATCAGATTAAGAAAATTCTAGGATTCATGGTTAATCATCAGGGTATTAAAGGAAATTTAGAGAAAATACAGGCTATCCTTGATGTGCAGAGGCTGACCAACCTAAAAGAATTGCAAAACCTCACGCGTATCATTGTTGCTTTAAATCGATTTTATCTATAAGTGTTCTTATAAATGCATGAATAACTAAAAAATTAGTATGGACCGATGAATGTGACAAACCTCTGACTGAATTGGAAAAACACTTGAGCAACCCACCCCTTATACCAATACTAGAACCCCATGAAAAGTTTAGGAGCCTTTATATAATAGGCTGAGTAAAAAAGTTAAAGATGTTAATGAATTCTAATATGGTTGTACAATTTGCTTTCCTTAACTCATATTTGGTCCTTTTGCCTTATGTTAATCAGTTGCCTTGCCTTGCAAAATACTACTTCGATTATTATCTATTTAAATTGAATGTGGTCGATGATTAACCGTTTGTGGTGAGGCGCAAGGCCTGGCCTATATTGCACAAGTGATTTAGGCTTCATTGGGCTTTGTGTTACATGCTAATTTCAGTGGGCTTTGTGTTACATGCTAATTTCAGTGGGCTAGTCTTTAATTTAATATTTTATATTTTTCTCTAGTACAGTAGGTATATATTTATTATTTGCTTCAGGACGAGTCGCAAGTGTCTCCAATGGAGCAAGTATCGATTTATTATTTATTTTAGAATGGGTCGTAGGCCATAGCCTACTCATTTTATTCTTGGATTTGGACCTGAGTCACGTAAGTATATCCGGGTCATATGATAATTATCTCTTTATCCCCACCTCTCTGTTTTACGCATTGTATAGGTTCTACAACTAGGGCCATATCTAGGTGGTGCAGTGCCCACTCGATTTTTGGGAAAATTTTGTATATGGTAATAATATGAAGTAAAAGTGATTGAATTAAAATTCTGTACGAAAAAGTTGGTAACGTAATTCTGCATTGGTATACTAATTTGTTATCATCTGTAAGACTACTGGTTCAACCGGGTAATTAGCAAAAAAGACCCCTAAAGTTTGACCCGAATCCCTCGCTTGTCCCTAAAGTTCAATTTTCGATTGAAGCATCCTTAAAGTTTCTAATTTTTCCTCACTCGTCCAAAACTGGATGCCTTGTTAAAATGATGGATAAGAAACGCACGTGATTGTTACTAACCACTCTTTTAAAGGGCATTTTTGGATGCTTAAAAAAAATTAGAAACTTTAAGGATGTTTTAACATAATTTAAAAACTTCAAAGAAAACTTAAGGATGCTTCAATTGCAATTAGAAACTTTAAGGATGCTTCAACTGAAAATTGAACTTTAGGGACGAACGTGGGATTTAGGTCAAACTTCAAGGGTCATTTTTACTAATTACCCGATTCAACCCATGTCATAAGAAACTTTAAGGATGTTATCTTTTCATCTTCTTCTTCTTTATTTTTTTATTTATTTATGTTTAACTTTTTGTTTTTTCCTTTTTTGCTAATTTTATTAGAGTGCTGATATTATTTGTTCTTAGATTTGTTGGATTTTGAAAAGGGATAGTTCTAATACCAATTTAGTATATGTAATTTTGAAAAAAAAATGAAACATTCAGTAGTAGACCCAAGATTCTTAGATGGGGTAGTTGAATTAAAAGAAATTTTAACGGTGATTTAGACTTTGGGTGCCATTTGTTCTTGCATAATAGACATTGAGTACCAAAGTTTTTCATAATAGGTATTTGGGTGCCATTTTGGATGGAATCATTTAGTCAACGTGATTAACCGTTAGCTCCGCAAATTTTTGACCATTTTACCGCTAAGCAAGAGCAATATGTTTTATCTTTTTCTTAGGGTAAAACGGGTAAATTGGGTCAAAATAGAATAGAGATCAGATTTGCTTTGAGGGTAGGTTCCTCCGTTAACTATTATTCCCAATTCAACAATACGTCCTCCCTTTCGTGTGTGTATATGGGTTGTATTAGCTTGAAAGCTTAGTAAGGATACAATTGCAGAAAAATTGGGGGTTGGCTAGAGGAAGAAAATATAAACAATACATAAAATAAATGCATCAATCTGTAGTTATTTCTTCTATCATGTTGGTTGAATTACTGATGGTATTTTTAGCATTTCTTATACTTTATTACTATTGCCAGAGATGGCAACCTATTGAAGGTTGATGCATTCATAAAGAAATTAGGGTGTCACAAGTTGCTATTTGAGGCATAGGTTTCCTTTTTCCTTCACTAGAAAGCGGGTATAATAGGATTCCTTCTTTCCTGTTCCGCGCATACATGTATATTATGATTATTGGGATGCTTTGAATTAGTTAAATTAATAGTATGCACATGTAGTTGCTGGGTTATATTGTAGCTAACCGCCAGCCAATGGATAACTATCATATAAATCTTCAGTTTACTGTCGCTAACTAAAGTTGAAACCTAGTGACAAAGTTCCCAAATAGTGTATCCATCCCACTATTATTTCTTTCAATTTTGTTGATTAATTGGAGATATATGTTGTACTAAATACTTTTTATTAGGTTTATATTTTTAATTGACTTAATTCCGATACCAAAAACACTTTTTCTTTTGTAATTGTTTGAGTCAAATTGAAGATTTGAAGATGCAACAATCAACGGAAGTTCGCGAACTTATCGAATGCATCGTACATAATTCAGAACTTAAGAAAGTTGGTTATATGGCTTTATTCAAAATATAGGCAGTGGTTGAGAGCTAAAATTAAAATTAAAAGTTTTTTGAGTCACATTTATTTTTAAATTATTTTTACCGAATCTTGCTGAAATTTTAAAAGTTTAGTCAACAAAAATTGATAAGAAAAATTATTTATTTTTTGTCTAATTTGTTCCAAAAGTTATTTCTAAAATTTGAGTCGAATTAAAGTTTAAACGAATTTAATATGGCGAAATAATAATAATTTTTTTTAAAAGATCTAATTTAGCTTTTAATTTAAAGAAAAAGAAAAAGGAAAGTTTGAAAAGTCAAAAGTACCTTTCTTTTGAAAAACCCACATGCTGCCATCTGCCTTATATGTCACCTTCTACGGTCAAAAGTGATGCCACGTAATTTTGAAAAAAAAGGAACATTGACTCGGTATTCTTAGATAGGATAGGTTGAATTAACAGAAAATTCTAATAACAAATTTTTAACTTCTTTTTTAAAAATTTGTCTTGTCATGGTTTAACCGTAGAAGTATTTCTCTCATTATTAAAAAACAAAATACTGAAAATAGTTTCGCCTAGAAGTTGATAAAATTTAGTTAATTTTTATTGTTTTAGAAAAAAAATATTATAGTAAAATGCATGTGTCATTTTTGACCCTCCTAAACTGCCAAACAAAAGTTGGTTATATGCCTAACTTGCGATTGTAAGTATTTTGGCATATTTCACTAGAACTTTAAACTGGTGCTTATACAAAAACAGAAAGAAAAGTGTGGTATTGATGTTTTACAAGGTATTTTTCATTACCTTTTTACTTTGTTTATCACAAAATAAAACTCTAATTTAATACATCTTAAATTAAGTTTGATAAAAGAGGAGTTTTATAACACAATGCTTTAAATACCACAGTTTTCAACATTGATGAAGTATCAAAATTTCCATCGTCAGTGTTATTGGCCGTGACAAAGCTTATTTGAATACAAAGTTTAATGATAACTTTATTGAACACAACTCTAATTCTTATTTTAGCACCGACTAGATTGAATTCCTGGTTCGGCACTGATTACAACCATTAGCTAGGAAACCCTCTTTCAATGTCATGGAAAGAGGAACCCTCATGGAAACACACTTAGAAACACATGCTAAAGAAAAAACAACCAAATACTATAAAGAGGAAACCTCTTTACAGTGATTAGACAAAGGTAGATGGGGAAATCCTCCACCATTTCAAAATACAGAGGATAACATGAATACTACAAAGCAAAAACATGGGTCTATGGTGCTTTTGTAATTGAACTTGAAGAGCTAAACGTGTTGATTTCTTCGTCATGTTCAAAGGAGACCATATCTTGTTCTTCCAATTATACTAGAGCTTCGATACCATCCCCATTGGGCATATCCATCAAAAGAAAGAAATTATTGCTTGGAGTATCTGCCAAATTTACTTTACTAGGATATCCCCACCCGAAGTCAACTTGAAAGAATTTCATTCTACACAAGCTATTGTACACGAAGAAACTATAATTATTGCGTGCGTACTCATGATGTATTGACAAGTGTTTAGTTGCATCCAAAATTTTCATTTCCTCAATCTCCATTTTCCCTTTCTTAATTTTCTGAACCAATGTATTAAAATTGTTCTCACTCTCATTCCTGGTTGGTATACTAATTGGCCAATATAAATTTCCCATTGATGTTTCAGGCAACGGTGGATGCATTTTTGGGCGCATGTTCACTGGCTGGAACAAAAGACTTTGTTTAAAGAACCCTGACTTGGCGATAGTTGTAGCCATAGCACATTTATAAAGTAATGCGGTGATAACTTCAACTCGAGTGGTATTCTGCAATCTTGATTCATCAACCATTGCCTTGAGCAGAGTTAATTTTGAGTTGGGAAACACAAATCTCCTTGTGACCTTGTGTTTTTTCAAGAGTGGCCATTATGGCATAGTAACAACATCATCATTCGAGGGGTAGGAGATGAAATGACGAGAGAGCAGTGAATCCTCACTTGATGAATTGGTTCGCATCTTCCTGGCCCAAGATCCCATGAATGTGGAAAGATTTTGTGCATCAGCCACACTGTGTGGCAGACACACTGCAATTGACATTCCTCCACATTCGAAATTTGTAAGCCGAATAACCAACATACTTGAACTGTTATCCATCTTACCCCAAGCTAAACGAGATGGAAAAACCAGTCCTACAGCTTCGCTCTAAGGTTTTCGAGAATTTTTGATAGTCCACATTTGATATTGGCTTCCTGAAACTCTACCCCCTCAGCTCGTCATTACAATCAACATATGCTCCACATCTCAATCTTCCGGCAAATGGATAGTAGTGGGTAAGAATTTCAAACAAAGAGGACTTCAATTGACTTGATTTGTCTGCGACATCTTTTAGGCTACTGGGCAGATGGTTGGAGTAGTAAAAAACTATAGGCATGTAAATGCGAGGGGTGACCTGATCCATTGGCGAAAGATTATAACATTTGAGGTGAGAAGGGGTTGGCGAGGCGGGTCTGATAGTTTCGATATAAAGATCATGAAGCTGCCGCGCCATAGACACAAAAAGTGTTCTAAACATCTTCTCTTTTGATAACTCAAAAGTGCCAAGTTTTTGCACCTTAATTATAAAGAATTACTTGCTTAATTTGTCATTTTTAATTTCTTTCCCACATTCATCTTAATTAGTGCCCATTTTTGCCATTAATGCTAATCGCTTAGCATTCCATAGTCTATATAGTTAGCCAACCAAAATTTAAGAGCCCAACCTTAGTATATATCAACATGGAAAATGATAAGAAAAATAAGCGATTGGTGTAAGAAGTTGGAAAATAAGTTTAAGCATATGGTCAAATATTTCTAGCTCGTGCCAATTTTTATGAGGAGATGTTCTAAACTTATGCTCGGATTAACATAATCCCTATACCGGGACGTGGATTCCGTCAATAATTAATATTTATCATACATATAGTGTCGTCATCCAATTCACGAAGATTATTGATCCATAAATGAATCTCATTCTTAATAAGTCAAAACAACAAACACTACATATATATGTCTATTAATTATTTCAAGATTAAGAGCATAAGTAATCATAATAACCATGGAATTTTAAATTGTTTCATATAGTCAGTATAAAAACATTTAACTCAAACTGATCCTATTCAATACACACAAAGTGTACTAGCACAACGAGTTAAAAACTATACCGTTTCCTATTGTTAAGATAAACTACTAAAACTTGTGCTACAATCCTACCGATGGGTGTCCAATTTCATCTAAGACTGCGAGCCATTAAACTTATATTCCACAAGAACCGATGATATGATCTTCTGTGTGTAAGCTATACTCTACACACCAAATCATCTACTATATGGAATAAAAGACACACATGCACAATATTTCAATAAATAATATAATGCAACCATTGCCCATAAAGATTCTCATTAAAATAGCAAAACCAAGCTTATAACATATCCAAACCAACAAGAAAATTATGGCTTTTAGTATATCACTCTAACAATACCATGTTTGAAGAATTATATATTAAATTTGAAATTCTCTCAAAAAGATATACAAGTCTCAAGAAAGAAAATTTCATTACTTCTGTCAAATGTGAAACTTTAGAAAAGGAAAATATTTATTTTAAAAAGGAAATCAACTATTTGAAAAAGGGAAAAGAAAAGGAGACTTCAAACTTACTTGAACTAGAAAATGAGGATTTGAAAGAAAAAGTAAAGGATTTAACTAATAGTCTAACCAAGTTTACAAATGGAAAAGATAATTTCGATAAACTATTGGGAGTACGAAGGTGTGTCTTTGATAAAGCCAGTTTGGGTTACAATCAAATCCATAACCAAAAGGATTACAAATTTTTTTTCAAAATATACACACCGTATAATCCTACTAATCTTTTTACCTTTTGTGGAAGAAACACTCATAGTGCACATTCTTGTTATTACAAAGAAAAAGATTTTGCTAAAAACAAACTTGCTTGGATTCCTAAAGGAACAACAATGTACACTAAACCCAAAGGACCAAACTTATTTTAGGTACCAAAAAAGAAATTACTTAAGATTTTGGTGTAGGTTTGCATGAGAGCAAAAGCTAGCAAAACAAAGTGGTTCTTGGATAGTGGATGCTCAAAACACATGACGGGAGAAAAGAAAAATTTCTTGAGTCTCACTCATAAACAATGAGGCAACGTCACATTTGGAGACAACGCCAAAGGTAAAATCATTGGTATAGGTAAAGTTGGTAATAAATCTTCTTATATTTATAATGTTTTACTTGTTGACAGTTTAAAACATAACTTGCTTAGTATTAGTCGATTGTGTTATAAAGGCTATGAAGTTATTTTTAAATTCGAATGTTGCATTGCTAAAAATATTAGTGATAATTCTATCTCATTTGTTTCTTATAGATCTTATAATGTATATACTCTTGAACTTGATGATTTGTCTTAACAAGATGTTAAATGTTTATCCGTGTTGAATGATGTTTCTTGATTATGGCATAGAAGATTAGGTCATGCTAATATGGATTTAATTCACAAATTATCTAAAAAGGAATTAGTTAAAGGATTGCCTAAAACTAAATTTGTTAAAGATAAAATTTGTGATGCTTGTCAACTTGGTAAATAACACAAGTCTTCATTTTGCATGTTATTGTAAACTAACAATAATTTTGCAGTCTAAAAATTATTATTTATCATTCAAAGAAAAGAATGAAAAATAATCTGAAGATCATCAGTATCAAAATTCAAAACAGCATCGAGACTAGAAGAAGAATAATCAACAAAATTATGCTCCATATCTAATAGAGCTGTCCAATCAGGACTCATTAGCTCGGCAACCTCCGCAACAGCACCACTTTGAAAAAATTGCGATGAATAACCTTCCAAAATAGCTTGGTAATCTGACAGAGTCGGATATGCCGGTAAACTCACATCAGTCAAAAAAGCACTATGCTCTGAAAAAATTTTGATAGTCGAAAGAATTTCAGGTGCAGCTTCTTCTACTGACATGAGAAGCCCTAAAAATCCTCCAGATGAAGGAGATGCCACCAAATCAGCATCGATTGGAAGAACCTCATGTTCTGGAAGATTCTCGGCAGTCGGATTAATATCCGGTACAACATTTTCTGCCAAAAATAGGAGCCCTGAAGAACTTCTAGGAGGAGCAAAAGAAAAGCATTGGTTAGCGCTAGAAAACTCATCTAATCGAGCCTCTAATGCTGTCACTCGTGATTGCAAAGCCTCTAACACTGTCATTCGTAATTGTAACTCTTCTACCTTTTGTTCAAGAGAAACAATGAGCGCAGTACAACCTTTACTGGGATTCTCAACTCTCGCCTTAGCTTAAAAAAGAAATGAATTGAGAGTCTCAAGATATTGATGTTCGGGAATATTTTGAAAAATATTTGCAACACTTTTTACCCCGAAAACAGTGAAAATTGTGCGATAATCCTGACGACTAATCACATCTAGAAAATTTTGTGCATATTCGCACCATAGCTGACATCTCTTGCGTCTATAAGTGTAAGCAGCACAAGAAGCACCTGTACAACAGAAAGTGTTCGGCATACTTGTGATTTATTTTCTGTTCCTCATAGGTACCCTCTATAAAAGTTATAAGAAGAAAATTGATCTCAAGGGAGATAACAAGAAAGAACGGACAAAAGGCATCTAGCACTGAAAGAATCCCGAAATCGAAAAGTTGTCATCCAAAAAAGTCAAAAATACAGCGCCCCCCGCGTGCATCTAGATTCCTTTTTGATGTTAACATAGAGGGAGAAAATGTGTGTATAATGTTGATGCTGCCGTAAGATTTTTTAATGTGGTAGATTTTTTATATTGACTTTAAATGTTGTGGTAAGATTTTAAATGCTTTAAATTGACTTAATTTTTTTTTTCATTCATACTTTTGAAAGCTTTATTTAAAAAAAATTTAAATTTGTTTTTTAAACTATCTCAAATATTTGCAATACTTTTTAATTATCATCTTTGCATAAATTGAGGGAGATTATATTATTCATTTACATTTATATGCTATTTATGCTTATTATTGTTAACACATATTAAGTTATTGTCATCATCAAAAAGGGGGAGATTGTTGACCTAAGGTCTTAATCTTATTTTGATAATAACAATAAATCAATCATGTGTAATTTGGGAGCATATTATTCATTTACATTTATATGCTATTTATGCTTCTTATTATTAACACACATCAATTTATTGTCATCATAAAAAAGGGGGAGATTGTTGACCTAAGGTCTTAATCTTATTTTGATAATAACAATAAATCAATCATGTGTAATTTAACATGCTTCTTGATATAAGTATACAGTTCATTTACTTGAAAAATTCAAGAAAAACATGACAAGGATCAATCTTTCACTATTCGATCATTGGACAGGACAAGGAAGATTAAATATCTCAATGAAAATTATGAAGCACAAATGATCAAAAGACTATATGAAAAGTTTCAAGGAAAAAGTTTCAAATGAAGATCAATCCAGATAAACAAATCAAAGCATTCGAAGACTCGTTAATTCATTAATTGGGTGAGTGCTTAAGAGTTATGTAAAGTTATTTTTTTGATCAAATCCTTATAGCTCAAACGTATTCATGCATCTTTTAATGATTGATTCAAACAAGCTTGAAATTGAATTTATTTGAAAAGCATCATTTTACAAAGACCGAGTTTCAAAAGAAATTCATATTCCTTTTAAATGATCATATTTTAAGCTCTAATAAAAATAGGTATCTTAGAGACATATCTTTGAGGTTCATAAATCATTAGAATTTTATTTGAAACTAACTTGCTAAATTGCAAAATATTTTTATTTTACATTTAAAATTCGCTCAATTTTCGCACAGTTTTGATCTAACGGTAAGATGGAGGCATTTTCGGACTCCAATCATTTTGAAAATTTTAAAGTAGTTAGACAAAATCTCGTAACACTTTTGACCAAAATTTGAGTAAGATCCAACGATCAAATTCGAAGAAATTATCAAAACAAATTTGAATTTTTTGTCAAAACTAGCTGTTGGAAAGTTTGAAAATGTATACCTTTGACCCAAAACATTTCTTAATCATCCCCAACGGCCATATGGTTTTGCAAGCTATATATATGAGGTCCTAGACATATTTTAACATACCTTGAATTATTATAATACTCTATTATTCATATATTCAAATATACAAAGATTCAAGAATACATTTTGATCAATCTTTCATCTTTTGAGCTATAAATTTTGATCAATCTTGATAACTCTAGTGTAAGATTCATTTATAATCTTCAAATACACTTGAGAGTTATTGTATTAGTGTGTATCACCACAAACAATTCATTCTTCATTTCAAAAGAGAATTTGTCTCTTTGTATTGCAAGAGAGCATATCTTATGAGAAGTGTAGTGGGTATAGTTATATTGTGAGTGTTGTGTGCATAGCAACATTTGTATTGAATAAGATTGAATAGTGAAAATTCTCGGAAAACTAACCGAGCACGGACTATGGTTTAGTAAACCAAAACCGTATTGACAAAAAGTCTTGGACTTCAAATTGGTTTAATCTTTCTTACTCAATCTCTTTATTTATTTATTTATTATATTCATTGATTGAAGTTGCTTATATTGTTACTTATTATTGGGATTAATTGTTTGATTGATTGTTTTCCTTGATAAAACTTATTTAGCTAAATTGTTTTACTTAAACATTTTGAAAAAAAATTTAATTCCGCATTTCGAAAACCCTATTCACCCCCCTCTAGGGTCATTATCCGACTAACAATTTGGATCAAATTAAAGTTTAAATGGATTTAATATGGCCAAGTAATAATAAAAAGAAAAAAAAACTAAAAGATCTAATTTGGTTTTTAATTAAAAGAAAACGAAAAAGAAAGTTTGAAAAGTCAAAACTACCTTTCTTTTGAAAAACCCACGTGCTGTCACCTTAATAGGGCAAGCCCATTTCTTGTGTAGCCAAAAGTGATGCCACGTGGAGATAATTGAAAATATTCTGCGTTGGTGCTGTGATTTGTAACCATTCTGTAGGACTACTCGTTTAATCCGTTTACTTAGCTTTTACCCTTTTTTTTATTTTTTATATTTAATTTTTTTTCACTTTTTGCTAATTTTATTAGAGTGCTAATATTATATATACTTGCACTAATCTGATTTTGAAAAGAGAGAATTCTAGTACCAATTTAATATACATAATTTTGAAAAAAAAAAGTAATATTCAGAGACGAACGTAGTTTTCTTAGATGGGTTATGTTGAATTAACACAACATTTTAGTTACAAACTTTTAATTTATTTTTTTAAAAATTTTCTTGTCATGGTTTAACTGTAGAAGTATTTCTCCCATTATTAAAAAGCAATATACTGAAAATAGTTTAGCATATAAGTCGATAAAATTTAGTTAATTTTTATTGTTTTAGAAAAAAAAAATTACAGTAAAATGCATGTGTAATTTTGGACCCTCTTAAGCTGCCAAACGAAAGTTGGTTATATACCTAACTTGCGATTGTAAGTATTTTGGCATATCCCATAGGAACTTTAAAATGGCGCATATACAAAAACAGAAAGAAAAGTGTGGTATTGATTTTTAAGAGGATTTCATTTCCTTTTTACTTTGTTTATCACAAAATAAAACTCTAATTTAATACAGCTTAAATTAAGTTTGATAAAAGAGGAGTTTTATAACAGAATGCTTTAAGTACCACCATTTTCAACCGAGACGAAGTATCAAAATTTCCATCGCCAGTGTTACTGGGCATGACAAAGCTTATTTGAATGCGAAGTTTCATAATAATTTTATTGAACACAACTCTAATTCTTATTTTAGCACTCACTAGATTGAATTCCTGGTTCGGCACTGATTACAACCATTACCTAGGAAACCCTCTTTCAATGCCATAGAAAGAGGAACCCTCACGGAAACACACTTAGAAACACAAACCCTCATGACAATGTAAAGAAAACACAACCAAATATTTGAAAGAGGAAACCTCCTTACAGTGATTAGACAAAGGTAGATGGGGAAATCCTCCACCATTTCAAAATACAATGGATAACATGAATACTACGTACAAAGTAAAAACATGGGTCTATGGTGCTTTTGTAATTGAACTCGAAGAGCTAAACGTGTTGATTTCTTTGTCAAGTTCAAAGGAGACCATATCTTGTTCTTCCAATGATACTAGAGCTTCGATACCGTCCCCATAGGGAGTATCCATCAAAAGAAAGCAATTATTGACTGGAGTATATATCCACCAAATTTACTTTACTAGGATATCCCCACCGAAGTCAACCTGATAGAATTTCATTCTACACAAGCTACTACACACGAAGAAACTATAATTATTGCGTGCATACTCATGATGTATTGACAAGTGTTTAGTTGCATCCAAATTTTTCATTCCCTCAATCTCCATTTTCCCTTTCTTAATTTTCCGAACCAATGTATTTAAATTGTTCTCACTCTCATTCCTGGTTGGTATACTAATTAGCCAATATAAATTTCCCATTGATGTTTCAGGCAACGGTGGAAGCATTTTTGGGCGCATGTTCACTGGCTGGAACAAAACACTTGGTTTAAAGAACCCTGAATTGGCAGTAGTTGTAGCCATAGCACATTTATAACGTAGTGCGGTGAGAACTTCAATTCGAGTGGTATTCTGCAATCTTGATTCATCAACCATTCCCTTGAGCAGAGTTAATTTTGAGTTGGGAAACACAAATCTCCTTGTGAACTTGTGTTTTTTCAAGAGTGGCCATTCTAGCGTAGTAACAACATCATCATTCGATGGGTACGAGATGAAATGACAAGAGAGCAGTGAATCGTCACTTGAAGAATTGGTTCGCATCTTCCTGGCCCAAGATCCCATGAATGTGGAAAGATTTTGTGCATCAGCCACACTGTGACAGACACACAGAAATTGACATTTCTCCACATTCGAAATTGGTAAGCCGAATGACCAACACACTTGAACCGTTATCCATCTTACCCCAAGCTAAACCAGATGGAAAAACCAGTCCTACAGCTTCGTTCTCAGGCTTTTCGAGAATTTCTGATAGTCCACATTTGATATTGGCTTCCGGAAACTCTACCCCCTTGTCATTACAATCAACATATGCTCCACAGTTCAATCTTCCGGCAAATGGATAGTAGTGGGTAAGAATTTCAGACAAAGAGGACTTCAATTGACTTGATTTGTCTGCGATAACTTTCAGGCTACTTGGGACATGTTTGGGGAAGTAAAAAACTATAGGCATGTAAGTGCGAGGGGTGAACTGATCCATTGGCGAAAGATTATAACGTTTGAGGTGCGAAGGGGTTGGCGGCGGCGGGTTTGATAGTTTCGATACGAAGATAATGAAACTGCCGCGCCAGAGACACAAAAAGTGTTCTAAACATCTTCTCTTTTAATTTGATAACTCAGAAGTACCAAGTATTTTCACCTTATAAAGAATTACTTGCTTAATTTGCCATTTTTCTTTCCCACGTGCATCTTAATCAGTGCCTACTTTTGCCTTTAATGCTAATCGCTTAGCATTTCATAGTCTATATAGTTAGCCAACCAAAATTTAATGGTCCAGCCATACCTCGTTTAGTACATATATCCCAAAAGTGCGCTTTAGGTTTTATTTGATATCAACATGAAAAATGATAGGAAAAATAACTGACTAGTGTAAAAAGTTGAAAAATAAATTGAAGTATATGATCAGATGCTTTCTATATAACTCGTGCACATTTTTTATGAGGAGCATTGCTATACTTATCGGGTAATCCTACATATTATTCTTACTGACAGACATTACCTAGGTTGTATCTTCAAAAAGTACAACCCATGTAAAGCTCCTGGTATGAAAAGTAGGTAAGAAAAATATTTTTTCCGGAGAAGAAATTTTTAACATATGTCTTAACTTATTTTTTAATTTGACACAGAGATCACTTATTTTTCACTTTCCATGGTGTTGTTAACAGGAGCCTTAGATTTTGTATTTCTCAATCTCCAAAATCAATTTAAGAAATTAGGTTTTAACTAAATGGTTGAAAACTGCTACCATAGGTATATATTTGCTAGCCCCTCTATGTTTCAACAAACTCTTTTAAAATAATTATCTGCACAAACCTTATTAATGTGTAATTAATTTATTTATACACTCCTTTAGTGACAAATTACGAATTTATTGTAATATTTGAATCTTTTTTCCAACGGTTTTATAGCATGGATTAAATCGATGAACCCCTTAGAATGACGAAAGAGTATGCCAACATGCAATAAAACTGTTGAAAAAAAATAAAAATAATGAACCTTTAATTTGTGATGAAAGAAGTTCCTTATTTTCTGTTTCAAACAAATGTTTACCCAAGAATTTTACATCAAATGGTATTGGCACTCGCCTCGTACTTAGGAGGTTGTAATACTTGTAAAGAAATAGATTTTAAATTTTCTTTTAAAAAATAATACATTACATATTAATGGGATCAATACAACAAGAGATTATTTTTTAAAGGAGTTTGTAGATACACAGAGTAACACATACATACATATGACCGAGGGGCTAGAATGAGAAATTAAATACTAAAAAAAAAAAAAAAAAAAGAAGAAGAAGAAGAAGATCTAAGTCTCTTCATTTAAAAATTTGATACGTCATTCGAATCTTCTATGTTAAAGGACAAGACCAATACAACTTGAGCTAAAATTTTAAGGCAAATGTTAGCTTGTAGGGTAGATATAGTAAAATAGTATGGTTGGGCCCATAATAAATAGGTGGGTTATACTATAACTATAGATGGTTGTTAATAGTAGGTCATTAGCGTCAGAGCCGACCCTGGGTATAGGCGACTCAGGCCGCCGCCTAAGACCCCCGATGTACTAGGGCCTCGAATTTCTTTGGGATGTTTTATGTATATATAAATGTTTTTTTAACCATTAAAACTATTTAGGGTACAAGAATAATAGAATTATGGGCTTTTGGTCCTGCGGGTGGGTGTTAAAGTACAGTTTTATTCAATGCGGGGGGTCACGAGTCTACCCCAAGGGTTGGTCTTTTGTTTCTTTCTGTTCAATAATTTTTTTATGTTTCAGTTTTTCCTTCTTTCTTTTTTTTTTGACTAAATATGACTAAGGAATTTTAATTACTCTTTTTAATTTTTTTGTTGTGAGTTTATTGATATACTTATATTATATAAATATACAAAAATACAAAAGGGCCTGAAGCAAAACTTATTTATTAGCTTTCTTTAACAAGATTTTCAATTAATTCCCTCTTTTGTAGCAAAATCATCGTATTCACTGGAACATCCTTCCGTATTTATAACGCACAATACTTTCCGAGCTTCTTTGTGTGTGTGTGTGTTTTTTTTCTTTTTGTATAATTTTTAGTTTGATTTACGGTGATTTTTCTCTCTATAATGAATTGATTTGAGGTATTTTTTTTAATAAAACTCTATTTGTTTAGACTAAATTTTATATGACAAAAAAAATGAATTTTTTTTTATAATTTTTCAAATGTCATTGTTAAATGATTTTTTTATGTGAGTTTATTGATGTATTCATATTACAAAAATATAAAAAAATATAAAAGTCCCCCCAAACAAAAATTCGCTTAGGGCCCCTCAAAATTCAAGGCTGGCTTTGATTAGCATTAAAACAAAAGAATTTGTGGTAGGCTATATATCGTCTAAGTCCGGCCACTCTTGGATATGTTCATGTTCGATCACAGTATTTATCACGATATCTGTTTTAATAATAAAATTAAATTAAAAAAATTGATAAAAGGAAAAACGTTAAATAATGTAAAGTTTAGAAAGTTGTAAGCACTACGCAGTAGTTGTTGAGATCCACCTCATGATATCATAAGCCAGGGAATGCTTATTAATCTTGTGATCATCAAATAATAATAATAATAATAATAATAATAATAATAATAATAATAATAATAATAATAATATAATAATAATAATTAACACATCACAAACAACATGAGTGCATATAATATGCTTTTGAGTAAAGGAAATTACTCAATATGGATAATTTGTAATTTCCATAGCTGCATAGGAAATTACGCTAATAATATTTATGAATTACAGTGAATTTGGATTAGCCTTATTGGATTCACTTTGAGATTTATAAATTTAGAATTTTAAAATTACATATATGAAATTAGAAGAGTTTTTAATGTTGTGTTTGGTTAACCAATATATTTAATATAGCATACATATTATAAATAATAGTAATTTTTTTTTAATGATTAATAACACAACTCATTTCTTATATTTTAAAAAGTAATTAATACACTCTAAAACAAAACTACAAACAATTCTTTGTATTTGAACATTTTTAAAAATAACATTACATAGCTAGAGAACATCCTTATTTATCAATTATTGTTGTATTTATATTATATATGTATTATTTATATGTAATGAGCTCATATATTATAGTTAATTTACATTGAAACCCTGGATGGCTAAAACTTAACCAAACCCAATTTGACGAGAATCAACATAGTTGAAAGTTGATAAGAGAAAATTAATGTGATGATGATGAAGAACAACCAACCCACAATGAAACAATAATTTAGCAGAAAATAGAATGTAGATTAGATTTGCTTTGAGGGTAGATTCCTCCGTTGACTATTATTCCCAATTCAGCAATACAGCCTCCCTTTCGTCCATGTATATGGGTTGTATTAGCTTGAAAGCTTAGTAAGGATACAATTGCAAAAAAATTGGGGGTTGGGTAAAGATCGAAAGAAAATATAAATATTACATAAAATAAATGCACCGATCTATAGTTATTTCTTCTATCATATTGGTTGAAATAGTGATGGTATTTTTAGCATTTCTTATACTTTATCGCTATTGCAAGAGACGGTAACTTGTGATTACCTGACGAAAGTTGATGCCTCCATATGGAAATTCGGGTGTCATAAGTTGGTATTTGAGGCATAGGTTTCCTTTTTCCTTCACCGGAGAGGGGGAAGAATACTATTCCTTCTTTCTTATTCTGCGTATACATGTATAATATGATTATTGGGATACCTGGAATTAGTTGAAATAATAGTAGGCATATATAACTGTTGGGTAATATTATAGCTAGCCATCAGCCAACGGATAACTATCCTATAAATCTTTAGTTTATTGTCACTAACTAGAGTTAAAACTTAGTGACAAAGTTCCCAAATAGTGTATCCTTCTCACTATTATTTCTTTCAATTATGTTCATTAATTGGAGATATATGTTGCACTAAATACCTTCTATTAAGTTTATATTTTTAATTGACTTAATTCCGATACTAAAAGCAATTTTCCTTATAATTATTTGAGTCAAATTGAAGATGAAACCATCAATGGAAGTTCGCGAACTTAGCGAATGCGTCGTACATAATTCAGTACTTTAGGTAAGTTGGTTATATAGTTTTATTCAAAATATAGGCGGGGGTTGAGAGTTAAAATTAAAATTAAAAAAAATTTGAGTCAAATTTATTTTTAAAGTATTTTTACCAAATTTTGCTAAAATTCGAGAAGTTCCTTCAACAACAGTTAATGAGAAAACTTATTTATTTTATGTCTAACTTGTTCCAAAAGTTATCTCTAAAATTTGAGTCGAATTAAAATTTAAACCGATTTAAAATGGCGAAATAATAATAAAAAGAGAAAAAATTAAAACATCTAATTTGGTTTTTAATTAAAAGAAAAAGAAAAAGGCAAGTTTGAAAAGTCAAAAAGACCTTTCTTTGACAAACCCACGTGCTGCCATCTTGTGTAGCCACGTGGAGATGATTGAAAAAATTCTAAGTTCGTGCAGTGATTTCTTATCATTATCCGCAGCAGTATTATGGTATCTTTTCCTTTTCTTTTAATTTAATGTTTAATTTTTTTTTTCACTTTTTGCTAACTTTATTAGAGTGCAGATATTATATATCCTTGCACTCATCTGATTTTAAAAAGAGATAATTCTAGTATCAATTTTTTTTTTATTACAATAAAATGCATGTGTATTTTTGACCCTCCTAAGCTGCCAAACGAAAGTTGGTTATATACCCAACTTGCAATTGTAAGTATTTTGGCATATTCCACGAGAATTTTAAAATGGCGGGTATACAAATAGAGAAAGAAAAGTGTGGTATTGATTTTTTACAAAGTAATTTTCATTTCCTTTTTACTTTGTTTATCACAAAATAAAACTCGAATTTAATACATCTTAAATTAAGTATGATAAAAGAGGAGTTTTATAACAGAATACTTTAAATATCTCCGTTTTCAACAGTAACGAAGTATCAAAATTTCCCTCATCAGTGTTATTGGCCGTGACAAAGCTTATTTGAATGCGAAATTTAATAATATAATAACTTTATTGAAAACAACTATAATTCTTATTTTAGCATCGACTAGATTGAATTCATGGTTCGGCACTGATTACAACCATTAGCTAGGAAACCATCTTTCAATGCCATGGAAAGAGGAACCCTCCTAGGAGCACACTTAGAAACACAAACCCTCAGGAAAATGCTAAAGAAAAAAACAACCAAATATTTGAAAGAGGAAACCTCTTTATAGTGATTAGACAAAGGTAGATGGAGAAATCCTTCACCATCTCATAATACAATGTATAGAAAACTAAAGAGAGAGATGAAATATTATTGTATTATTATTGATATATATTGTACAACATGAGATCGCCTTATTTATAAGATAATGGGTTGTAGAGATTAAAGGAATTGGGAATCAATTAGCCATATTTCAAGGGATTTATGGGTAAAAAATCTACACACATATGTTGACAACCCCCTTCAAACTTAAGGTGATAGATGAGCAACCAATTTAAGTTTGGACAAAAGATCTTGAAAACGGCTAAGCGGATGGACTTTCGTGAATAGATCTGCCAGTTGTTCTTCAGAGGATATAGACTGAAGGCGAATAGCGTTGCTAGCTAAATGCTGACGAGCAAAATGACAGTCAATCTCAATATGCTTTGTTCGTTCATGGAAGACATCATTAAGGGCAATCTGAATAGCACTTCGATTATCACACACAATGATAGTTTAAAGGCATTGAGGAACTCCCATGTCTGAAAGGAGCCATTGTAGCCAAATGAGTTCTTGAGTAGTATTAGCGAGGGCACAATATTTTGCTTCGGTACTAGAGCGAGAGACAAAATATTGTTTCTTGCTACACCAAGATATAAAGGAGTTTCCCAAGAAAATACAATACCCTATGTTTGAACGCTTATCGGTAAGAGCTATGGCTCAGTCAGAATCAAAGTAGGTACGTAGTTCCAAGGAGGTTTTGGATGAAAAATGAAGGTCGTGGAAAAATGTGCCTTTGATGTAATGAAGAATGCGAAGAACAATTGCATAATGAGTAGATCACAGAGCAGACAGAAACTCACTGACAAAGCACAAATGATCAAAAGATTATATGAAAAGCTTTTAAGAAAAAGTTTCAAGTGAAGATCAATTCAAAGAAACAAATCAAAGTAGTCGAAGACTCGTTAATTCAATAATTGAATGAGTGCTTAAGATTTATGTAAAGTTACTTTATTGATCAAATCCTTATAGCTCAAACATATTCATTCATCTTTTAAAGATTGATTTAAACAAGTTTGAAATTGAATTTATTTGAAAAACATCATTTTACAAATGCAGAGTTTCAAAATAAATTCATATTAATTTTAAATGATCATATTTTAAGCTCTCAAAAAAATAGGTATCTTAGAAACATATCTTTGAGGTTCACAAATCATTAGAATTGTATTTGGAGCTAAATTGCTAAATTGCAAAAATATTTTTATTTTTCATTTTAGATTCACTCAATTTTGGCACAGTTTTGATCTAACGGTATGATGGAAGCCTTCCCGAACTTCAATCATTTTAAAATTTTTATAGTAGTTAGACAACATCTCGTAGTACTTTTGACCAAAATTTGAGCATGATCCAACGGTTAGATTATGAGATATTATCAAACTAATTTGAATTTCTAGTCAACAAAATTAACTGTTGGCAAGTTTAAAAATGTATACCTTTGACCTAAAACCTTTCTTATTCATCCCCAACGGCCATATACTTTTGCAAGCTGTATATATGAGGTCCTAGACATGTTTCCACATACCTTGAATCATTCTAATACTCTATTATTCATATATTCAAATATACAAAGATTCAAGAACACATTTTGATCAATCTTTCATCTTTTGAGCTATATATTTTTGGTCAAAACTTGATAACTTCTAGTATGAGCTAATTTTCATATCTTGTAAACACTTAAGAGTTATTGTATTGGTGTGTATCACCACAAGTAAATCATTCTTCATTTCAAAAGAGAGTTTGTCTCTTTGTAGAGTAAGAGAGCATATCTTATGAGAAGTGTAGTGGGTATAGCTATATTATGAGTGTCGTGTGCATAACAACATTTGTATTGAGATTTGATCTTTGATGGTGTCAAAATCAAGAACAGATAATTGACGACCGACCAATCAATGAATAATGGTGAATTGGATCGTAACTGGCAAGTTATTGTGAATAGTACCACTGTATATGTGAACAGTGATTGTGAACAGTACCGGTGAACAGTACCGCTGTATATGTGAACAGTGATTTTGAACAGTAACTATGAACAGTACCGCTGTATATGTGAACAGTAATTATGAACAGTGACTGTGAACAGTATCACCGTATATGTGAACAGTGACTGTGAATAGTACCGGCAGAAACTGATTAAAAATGAAGATGAACACGAGACGTTTTTGTTAAGGTAGGTTCCCCCGGTAGCGCTTATGCTAGTCCGGCAGTACGTCATCCTTTTGTGTGTGCTTGCTTTGTATTAGCTCAAAGGCAATCA
Organism: Lonicera japonica; assembly: GCA_021464415.1. Lineage (NCBI taxonomy): Eukaryota > Viridiplantae > Streptophyta > Magnoliopsida > Dipsacales > Caprifoliaceae > Lonicera > Lonicera japonica. The sequence continues at coordinate 65,368,234 of CM038467.1, forward strand.
ATTTGGATGATAATACAAGCTACCAATCTCTCTCTCTCTTTCTTTCTATAATTTCCTTAATTCTATTTATAAGTATAGAATTAGGATTACAAATATTTCAACAGAATAAATAATAAACTGTGTAGGAAAGAGAGCGTATAAGGATTGGTATTTTTGGGGTATGAAAAGAGATAGTATAAGACCCTCGAAAATGGGCTTGTATTTATCTTGCCAATGGCTTTATATCTCTTGAAAGAAGATATGTTTTTTTGGTGTGTTTTGAATGAATGAATGAGGGGGGTATTTATAGGTAAATGTAGAAGGGCAAAAAGGTAAATTTGGTAATGTATATGATGTGTATGCTTAGGTCACATATATTCTAGAATGTACATGATGTGTATGCTTAGGTCACATGTATTCTAGAATGTACATGATGTGTATGCTTAGGTCACATAGGTAAAAATGGTATTTTACTAGAGGTAAAAATTGGTATTTACTGGAGGTAAAAGTGTTGAATTACCTTTGTATGCCAATGATAAAATTAGTATTTAACCCCATCAATTGCCCCTATCCTTATCATTTAGCTCGGATGAGCTGATTGGTGAGGATATCCTTCAACCCAGGAGCTAATAGTAGCTTTGAGCTCTGAAGTTCGTGATGTCTTAAGCCCGAATCCTTCGTAGGTGAACAAAGTCGACAATTCGATGCATGCAAGAGGTCTTTTGCCTGTGTTAGAGGTCTTTTGCCTTTTTAAGAGGTCTTTTGCCTGTTTTAGAGGTCTTTTGCCTGTGTTAGAGGTCTTTTGCCTTTGAGAGGTCTTTCGCCTGTGTTAGAGGTTTTTTGCCTTTTTTAGAGGTCTTTTGCCTTTGAGAGGTCTTTCGCCTGTTTTAGAGGTCTTTTGCCTGTGTTAGAGGTCTTTTGCCTTTTTAAGAAGTCTTTTGCCTGTGTTAGAGGTCTGTTGCCTTTGAGAGGTCTTTCGCCTGTGTTAGAGGTCTTTCGCCTTTGAGAGGTCTTTCGCCTGTGTTAGAGGTCTTTTTTTGCCTTTTTTAGAGGTCTTTTGCCTGTGTTAGAGGTCTTTTGCCTTTGAGAGGTCTTTCGCCTGTGTTAGAGGTCTTTTGCCTTTTTTAGAGGTCTTTTGCCTGTGTTAGAGGTCTTTTGCCTTTGACAGGTCTTTCGCCTGTGTTAGAGGTCTTTATAATGTGCACCTCTAGTGAGGATTTTGTAAAAATATTCCAAAGATGTTCCACTTGTGACTATTTAAAGCATAACCCTTATATGTTGATAACAATTTTTTTCGAAATCCTTGGTTTCTTAAAAGGAAAATTTGTTCTTTTTGGCTAAGTCTTGAGTAGAGTCATGCCCCCTTCTGACTGAGGCAAATTCTGACAATTTTCTCATTTAAGTCCTTGGTTTTTTAAAAGGAAAATTTGTTCTTTTTTCTAAGTTTTGAGTAAAGTCTTGCTCCCTTCTAACTTAGGCAAATTGCTAAGTTTTGAGTAGAGTCTTGCTCCCTTTTAACTTAGGCAAAGTGCTGAGTTTTGAGTAGAGTGTTGCTCCCTTCTAACTTATGCAAATTCTAACAATTTTCTCATTTATTACCAAGGTTTCTTAAAAGAAAAATTTGTTCTTTTTTGCTAAGTCTTGAGTAGAGCTATGCCATCTTCTGACTTAGACAAGTTTTGACAATTTTCTCATTTATTACCAGGGAACGTCAAAATCTTAATCTCTGGACCAGTGGTGTAGCAGTAAATGATCATTCTCAGCCAGATCTCTTTGGGCTGGGGTGGTCCAGCGGTTGTCTAACGGACTTCAAAATCACATTTAGCTTTGTGGAAGTTTGATATCCGCTGAAAATCTCTTTAATTTCTTTCTTGTGGTTTGTTGGATGAACTTGATAAAAATTACAATCAATTATAATTTTTTTGGAAGCTCATCAATTTTACCTACAATAAAGATTATTGATCGTAAGAAAATGATACAACTTTAGATATATTAAAATAAAGAGAAAAAATCATATATGAGTTATCAAAAAATAACTTATCTCTTCTTTTGGATTTTATCCCCTTGGGTAACCGGATTTTTGAATGATTATGCGCCCGTAAATATTGAGCTAGCATAGGCTTGCTAGATTTTCGCATTTTTTGTGGCAGCAACTTTGTATCCCCGTTTTTGACCCCAAGATGGCCAAATTTGAGAAAGGATTGAACTGAAAAGTTGTATTTCTTGAAGTTTTCTTCAAAATGGACTCCAGAATCGTATGATTTGGAGTTTTGAGCACAAAGTTATGCGCCTAATAATATTGAGTCACCATAGGCCCACGGGATTTTAGCCTTTTTCATTCCAGAAAGTTTATATCGACGTTTTGAACCCCGAGATGGACGAATTTGAAGAAAGCTTGAACTGAAAAGTTGTAGCTCTTGAAATTGTCTCCAAAATGGACTCCAGAATTGCATGATTTGGAGTTCTGAGCAAGAAGTTATGCCTCCGAAAATATTGAGCTACGTACACTTGAGGAATTCTGAGTTTTTTACCGAAAATTCACTTGTAATTTCTAAAGAACGAGAGCTTTAGAGAGCTTATCGTTCCCACAGACGGCGCTAAACTGATGGTGTCAAAATCTAGAACAGATAATTGACGACCGACCAATCAATGAATAATGGTGAATTGGATCGTAACTGGCAAGTTATTGTGAATAGTACCACTGTATATGTGAACAGTGATTGTGAACAGTACCGGTGAACAGTACCGCTGTATATGTGAACAGTGATTTTGAACAGTAACTATGAACAGTACCGCTGTATATGTGAACAGTAATTATGAACAGTGACTGTGAACAGTATCACCGTATATGTGAACAGTGACTGTGAATAGTACCGGCAGAAACTGATTAAAAATGAAGATGAACACGAGACGTTTTTGTTAAGGTAGGTTCCCCCGGTAGCGCTTATGCTAGTCCGGCAGTACGTCATCCTTTTGTGTGTGCTTGCTTTGTATTAGCTCAAAGGCAATCAATTTGGATGATAATACAAGCTACCAATCTCTCTCTCTCTCTTTCTTTCTATAATTTCCTTAATTCTATTTATAAGTATAGAATTAGGATTACAAATATTTCAACAGAATAAATAATAAACTGTGTAGGAAAGAGAGCGTATAAGGATTGGTATTTTTGGGGTATGAAAAGAGAGAGTATAAGACCCTCGAAAATGGGCTTGTATTTATCTTGCCAATGGCTTTATATCTCTTGAAAGAAGATATGTTTTTTTGGTGTGTTTTGAATGAATGAATGAGGGGGGTATTTATAGGTAAATGTAGAAGGGCAAAAAGGTAAATTTGGTAATGTATATGATGTGTATGCTTAAGTCACATGTATTCTAGAATGTACATGATGTGTATGCTTAGGTCACATAGGTAAAAATGGTATTTTACTGGAGGTAAAAGTGTTGAATTACCTTTGTATGCCAATGATAAAATTAGTATTTAACCCCATCAATCTTCATTCGAAGAAGATTAAATAGTGAAAATTCTCGGGGAACTAACTGAGCGCAGACGTATGGTTTAGTAAACCAAACTGTGAGGACAAAAAATCTTGAACTTCAAATTGGTTTAGTCTTTCTAAACTCAAGCTCTCTTTTTATTGTTATATTATTGCTTAAATTTTGAGATTGATTATTTGCTTGCCTTGTGATTGATTATTTTCTTGATATTGTTGATTAGCTAAGTTGCTTTACTTAAACATTTTTAAAACGTTTTAATCCCGCATTAAGTTTTTAAAACCATATTCACCCCCCTAAGGGTTATTATCTGACCAAACATAGTTAATTAAAGTATAAAATTAGAGACCTAAAGATGGGTGTCATTATTACACTCCCTAAATCTGTCACAAACACCTCTCTTATTACAAATACCCCTCAAAGGTAAATTTCTAATCACTAACACTCCCTTATACTCGCCTAATGAAAAGTGAGTGTAGATGCACACACTTGTCCTATTTTAGGAGAGTTTGTTTGTAATAACTCGCATAACATCAAGTAATGGATTATTTGAGTGTTTTTCAAATAAGGCTCGCCTAATGAGAGGTGAGTGCACTCACATAAACTCACCTTACATGAGGAGAGTGTGTTGCTAAGCACTCACCTATATATGAGGCAATGGAGGGGGGGTGTTTGTGACAAATAAGGTGGTGTTAAAATGTGTTTTTAGTTAAATTTTAGAGTGGGGTGTTTGTGACATATTTGAGGGGTGTAAATAACACCACCCCTAAAGATAGAGAAACATTAGAGAAAGGGAGAAAGAGAAAATGTTATGCGTTGAATACGAAATGAATCATTAAAGAACAAGAAGACTTCTTTAAAAAAAAGGGAGAGGAGGAGGACATCGTTGAAAAAAAAATCTAATAAATTATTAGTTAAGTGATGGAATTAAGTAGCTACTATAATTTGTGTTAAATTTAGCAATGTATATCAAAAGAATTGCATTCCAAGGGCTTGAACTAGTGAGTAGCTGCATCAAAAACAATATACTCCACCACCAACTATATACTAGACCAAATGCATCTTTAATAATTTTAATTCAACGCAAAATATATTTAATCACCGAAGCATACATAAAAAAGCTCAAAAAAATTGGAGGCCTTAGGTGGCGACCTGGGTCACCTATGCCCAGGGCCAGCCTTAGAGATGAGTGGATAAAATTTTCTTCAAGAACTGCTCCTAAAGATTTCCCCATGAGGCAATTGAATGAGGGCGTAGTGCAAAAAAGCCAAGACTTGGCTTTGTCCTACAGCGAAAATGGGAAATGCTTCAAGCAAATAATCTTGTTGGTGCAATTTTCATGGTAATTAACAAAAATGATCCTTAAAGTTTGACACAAATCTCTGGCTCCTAAAGTTCAATTTTCGGTTTAAGCATTCTTAAAATTTATAATTTCGGTTGAAGCATCCTTAAACTTTCTAATTTTGGTTGAAGAATCCAAAAACGCCCCTTAAAAGAGTGTCTTGTGACAATTATATGCGTTTTCCATCCATCTTTTTAAGGAGGCATCCAATTTTGGATGAGCAAGAGAGAATTAGAAACTTTAAGAATGTTTCAATTGAAAATTAAATTTTAAGGACCAGCGAGAAATTTGGGTCAAACTTTAAGGTTCATTTTTACTAATTACTCAATTGTCCTAATTAATGGTAACACACATTTGACATTTCCACGAACACCCCTTATATGTAGATAAGGCTGTTCACTCTCTATCCCATGACGAAATACTATGCACGAAAGAGTGACGTATCTTTGATAATTCACGAATCCAAAATCTTATAATCTAAATAATTCCATTCTAATCCCGATCAACAATTGAAAATTAGTATCAAATCTCAATCAGTATTTGATATAATTCACGAAGCCAAAATCTTATAACGTAAACTAATATTCTTACTTGTGTTAAGTTTTTCGTTATTTTAGTCTATGTGGCTTTCCTGTAAAGGAAAAAGAAAATCCAAAAGTTGCTAGATACAGGATTATAAAAACTGTGAAGTTTAACCGCCAAACAAACTTCCTTAGTTTTAAGCATTTCTCTTCAAATTATAGATTATAATAGCACACACATCATATGTGCAAATAAATTGTTATCAAATATAGGTAAAAAAATCTCGAAATTTCAGCGGAACATGTTCTTTCTTAAATTGTTTTCCAAATATGTATGCCTAATTTTATTTTGATAATATGTAATCCAAACAAATCGAAGATAGTGGATTATACATATTTGAAACTAATACTAAGCATAAATTATGCCTAATTAAGAGTTTTTTTATATAAATCACAAATCACTCAAATAATTATATATATTGACTATTCCCACAAGTTGTACCAACCACAAAACAATTAAGACCACATTAAAAACTGTGGCACACTTACCGATTGAAATATAGCTTTTCAACAAGTTCTACCTCGTGGGTTCAAGTCTTATTTCCCTTCTTAGGACAAGAGTTTGAGTCTTGATCCCCTGTTTTTTCCTTTCTCTAAACTTGAATTGCGAGTCATATAAAATTATAACACTTTTATAATAAAAATAAGTAAATAATACAAAGCTTGAACATTAGAATTGCGCGCTATTTGAATCGAAGAATAATGTATGTCAAGAGACTAAAGTGACACTGGTGGATTGACGGAAGCGAAAGCAAGGAACTCGCGATCGCATTCTAAAACACGCATTTCGCGGGGATCTAATACTATCCAAGCCTCAATTTTGTCACTTGTTTCACCATCCATCAAAGTAGCAGCATTCTTGAATGGAACATCTATTGCTGGGATTAAACTAACCCATACTGGCTTTCCCCAACCAAAATCAACGTCGTTAAGTCCTGTCTTACACCAGCTACTGATTACGTAAGGGTTCAAACTTTTATCTGAACATATTTCGTGCAGCTCCTCTATAGCCTGGCGAATGGTCGCGTATCCTCCATTGCTTTGTAGTTTTGGCACAAACTCGTCTCTGATCTTCTTAATTGCTTGTCTTTCTAAAACCATCAATTCTTTCTCCACTTCTACATATACAATCATGGGTAGAGTCAGAAATTTTTCTAAAAACGACATTTTAGCATTAATTTCAGACAACTTTAAAGAAATTATAAACAATAGTCCTGCTGCTAAAAAAAAAAAGTAGTCCTATTTTAGATTCGACAGTTTTTAAGGAAACAACTGATTTCAACCTAATCTAGTCAAGAACACAACTCATGTTTTACTTTGAGATATGTTAAATTGATTAGATCCCAAAAACAACATCTGACTATTAATTTGAGACATTCCTAAAAGAAAAGTGAAAGTATCTTTTGAGACAGAGGAATTAATAATTAAATTTTCAAATTACCATTGTTTGTGGTTATGTTGTCATAGAGCGCAATTGATTTCCAGAGAATATTTCCAACAGACAGTTTCGACGACACTGCTGGTGCCATTCCTCTCCTTAAGTCCGCTGCTTGAAGCAATATAGATGGTTGTTTGAAGCCCCAAGCTGCCTCTGAAGCCACCATCAAGTGCTTCCACATGAAACATGATACAGCTTCCACGCGAGATGGATTAGGAACAGCCTCGCTCTTTGTTTTCTCCTTTAAGGCTGATATCGCTGAACCATCAAATACGAACCTTTTTGTAGTCCCTCTTCCTTCTTTCAATAAAGAAAACTCTATCACTGCTGATAACCCATCTGGCATTGACTCTTCGCTTCCTTGAGGGTAAATCGACACTGCAGGACAGATACTAGCACTCATACGCTCGTTATTACTTGCAATTTGGGACCAACATTTGACAAACATCCCAACTGTAGCGGCATCAATGATAAAATGAGAAAAACTAAAAAAAAGTGCTATTCCCCCACAATCGAATTGGTTGACTTGGATTCCAAGTTGGGCCGGTCGATCCGCCAACCCTGGGAAAAATGGTGGTACGGGCGTCGAAAATTGGCAAAATAACTCGAGTTTCGGTTGTGGGTTTGCCAACAAGTCATGCATTTTACAATTGACGTGTGCTGTTGTGAGTAAAACTCCATCGTCATTGCAATCGACTGAGAGGTTATCTTTCACTCTACCAGCGAACGGGTAGAAAATTGTGAGAGTTTGGGAGAGGGATTGCTTTAAATGTTGAATTGATGTTTGTTTTGTGAAATTTTGATTGGGGACATAGAAGGATATGAATTGAATATAGGCATAAGGAAGAACTTTGTCAATAATTGAGGCCTTGAAGGTTTGTAGGTGAGAAGGTGTTGGTGAAGATGGTTTAATTGTTTCGCTTGAAATCACTTGAATTTCCATCTCATCAAAATGTATATGATTTACACTTTCGTTGGAATGATATATATATATATAAATTTATATTTAGAGTTACATTTTTGTATTATTAAAATATGTTGTCATTTTTTTTTACTTTATTTGTTTGAATTGTACAAAGCATACTTTACTTGACTATTTTGTGATAGATTTATCTTGTTCGTAGAAATTAAGTGGATGACTTAGTGCAAAACAAATTGCTGTCATTGTCAATTAACCTTTGTTGACTATATGTTTGTTCATTTCCTATTAGTTCCTTTCCCCTAGTGATAAGATAGTGCAATAAAATATCTTAAAGCGTTTTACGATTGACCTACAATGATAGGTGTTTTTCTATTGCAATATAATAATAATAATAATAATAATAATAATAATAATATTTATGGGTTCAAAAATTGAGAAAATAATTTTCATCACATAATTAAAAATAGAATATCTAGCGGAAACTATGACAATACATATTCTGACTTGGGTCTAAATTTGAGCTTAAATAGAGGTGACCATGGCTCACGACCGGGCCCAAATAAATAAAATCTACTCTAATTGGACTAAGTACACATCCCAGACCAATTAGATCCAAAGTCTCCTGCCCAGCAACTGAGCCGAAACTACAGGCCTATCTCAAGGCTATAACCAAGTTCAATGTATCTACAGGATAACTAAAGAAGTCTCCAACTTAGATAAATAACTACACAAGATAAAGATAAAATAATTATTCAACTAATTATCCTACTAATTGATAAACTTGCGCTTATAGTACTACACTATGATATTTAATAATAAATTTTTCAGATCCGAATTCAATTCTAATTAATTTTTTATAAGTTAATAGGTCATTATAAATATGATTTTTATTAAATTATTATCTTACTATGCTAATCACATATTTTTATAATAACTTTAATAAAATCTTTTCAACAAAAGAACCAAACTAGTTATAATCGTTGTTTTTGCGCTAAATACTAACCGGTCGAATTAGAGAGTGGTCTATACTCTTTAAATAATTTGCTTTTGTATCTTTATAATTTTAAACTAGAGTACGTTGTTTTCGGTAATAGTTTTAATTCTTACTTTTTGATACCGAAATCACCAATTTTGTGTTTCTACCGCCCGTTTTAGTTCAAATTTGATTTCAATCATGTTTTAACCTAGTCGAATTAAATTATTGTAATTACTTAATATTTTTAAACTCACTTTTAATAAAAGATTTTGTAGTGTCAAGCAATACTTCACTTCAATAAACAAGTGTTTTTGGTAAAATTAAGTAATGCAAATTGATTCAATAATTAGTATTGGTTTATATAGTTCATGTCACACATGAATTATTGCGAACTTACCGAGTATTTATTACTTGACTGATCACCTGCACTTGGGTGTAATAACTAGCGTTGTTTTCACCGAGTCACCACCCTATTCTCAGCTCTACCTTACAAACATATAATCGGTACAGCTAGCATAGAAGATTCTTTTTGGCCACTGCATTTTGGTGCATACTTATTTCTTTCCTTGGTCTAGGCCCACCAAAGGCACATAAATTGAGGGAAAGTTGAAAGCTGTCTTATAATAGGTACCCTGATTAAACAACAAGCCCCCTAAAAACAGATAAAGCTGCTAAACTATAAGATAAATAAACCTCCCCAGATCATACAAGTGCATGTTTAAGCCACTTGTTAGCTTTTGATCTAATCTACAACTTTTGTGGTTTGACCAAACGCCAATTCATGTTCCTTGTGGGTCAAAAATGCATGTGACGCAAGTTGATCGTTAAAAATCTCATCATTCGGTAAGGTAGTGGCAGACAACTGTCTTCTATGAATTTCTGGTATTAATCTATCCATAATTTAAATTTTAGATCTTTGAATTAGTTTTTTGTTGATATAAAGATTATCAAAGTTGAAGTTCCAAGCAAAGAGTTATGACCAAAATACAAACAGTGCATTAGATACATTCAACCAGTGCACTTTTCAACTGGAGAAAGATCGATCTTGGTAGTAAGATCGATCTTGCTCATCAAAATATGTTGACAGAACCCAACCAGTGTGCTTTTTTACTTGGGCCATAATCGATCTTGCTCATCAGTATAGACTTATTTTGATTATTTTTGACCCGATTTTTTTACCATTTTAACCCATTTTCTCCACACATTTGTGCCATATAGCCCCACACCATTCAAGAGAGTTATATAGAGAGAGTGAGGATATTCTTGAGGGTTTTGGTGGATTATTTATCAAAAACTAAGATTTAAGCTACAAATCCACCCATTTATCACTATTCATCATCTTCCTCATCACAACACCTCGATGGGAGCTTGGCAAAGATTAAAGAAAGCTAGGGCAACCACTTTCACCCATCTATGGAAACTCAACCTTGGTTTAAAGCTTCTTTAAAGGTGGGAACATTAGTACATACTCAACTTGTTTTTTTAAAATTATTATGTGTTGCATTAGTGTACTCTAACCAGAATTGGGATTTTTGCTATAAACCCTAGGTTGTATTGATGCATGAGGATTGGGTTAGTTTAATCTCCAATTAGTTGTTGATAATAGTTGAATATTACTTGTTTTACATGATTGAATAAGTAATTACACTTTCATGCTATTATTATACTTGAAGATTTATATGAAACCCATTTTGTACTAAATGTGTTGACAATAATTTGGGGCTTTTGAGTCATACTCACAATTGATGATTCATCAAGAGTTATGATCCATAGATATATACATTTATACAACAAATTACACATATGAGCCATGATGCTAGGGATTTACATTAAAATCGAGGGAGAGATGAAAACGTGTGCTTGAGTTTTGGGTTTAAAAGCATATATATGTCATTTTTGGAATTAATGATGGGAATATTATGCTAATCCATCCTAGAAATGTATAGTATTGGATTTAGAATGATGTAGTCAAATGAACTTGGTCGAGAATGATGCGCTTAGCTTTGTAAGCACCCGTTTAGGTGGGAATTAAAAAAGTATATTATATTACTTGTTGTATGGCCTTATATAAATTATGTGACTTGTTAGGCTTTTAATGATCACTTGATATACACTTACAGCAAGAATTGATTGAAAATAAATGGTTATCTTATAAGATAGATTGTATAATGGAAAGTTGGCATGGTTAGCCATTGGTGTTGGACAAATTAAGAACTATGATCAATCTAGAGTCTTGATTACCGCAGTATAAGGCGACTCATAATCTTAGAAAATTATATGGTCGATCTTGCTAAAAATCTCAAAAAATTCTCTAGGTTGAACAAAAATTTAAAAAATCATTCGAAACCTAATGGAAATAAAAATAAGGAAAAGTAATCAAGCTTGTGACTGTGCGACTAAATTTAATAAGTTTAGGAAAGTAAATCAATCTAACCATGCCATGCATGCTACACTTAGTAATGATGAGGATGATTTGCAATCCCATGATGTTGTTGATGTTTTAATTACTCGTAAGTACACGAATCGGATGCTAGTATAGCTTAGGCAAGAGCGAGGTCGAACCCTAACGACTTAACGGATGGAACATACGTATCTATCTCACTAATTCTAATTAATTCCTAATCTAGCTTAAAAATATAGTGGGATGATCTATCAACTAAAAATACGAATAAATTAATAAATTAAAAAATAGTAATGAAATAATCAATTTAATAAAATACTAGGGTGGTGGAGTCATATATTTGATATCATGTTCCTAATATTCATGCCCAACAAACTCTACTCTCTGTCTTATACTAATTTGGTCTCTTGACTCTATTAAATGCGAAAAATAAATTCAATTAAGCCCAATTAATTTAGAAAATCCAATTATTAATTCTTCCATAGCCAAACGTATATATAAAATCAAAACACCCACTATATTCGTCAAAACACACCTTATATCCGCTCTCAGCAAATCATAAGGTGAATCCAACAAAAGATAATGAGAATCCAATTTTATTTTTTATCAATTAAAATAGGCAGTTAATAGGAAGAATTATTTTTAACATTAAAGTATTAAATTGGTAGAGTCAATTGGCATAAATACGTGCAATAGAATCAATCAAATATATTCATCCTGAACCCTAGAAAATAATCTAGCCTATCATGCCCGTAATTAAAACACAAAACCTAATTAAAGAATACATAAATAAAAAAATTAAATAAATAAATAAATAGAGTACTTACTTGGGTATGGGCAAATTAATTGGAGAAGAGAAAATAATTCTGAATTAATTGCAGTGATCCACAAAGTAGCCAAATATTAATTAAGGACTTTGTTAGCATGAAAGACACTGTGAGTTTTTAAACTTACAGACAATTTCTAACCATAAATTTGATAAAGATATCCATTCTTACTCAAACTCTGTATTTAATTTTGAAAAAAATCTACTATCATTAAATTCGTAATTACAAAATTAAGAATATTTTTTTTGTCTTTTACACAAATTAATCCATTTGATATTTGTATCATTGTTAAATTGAATTCTCCATTACGAATTAAAAATAGGATATGCTCAAGTATATAATATATATTTTTTTAGATTTATAAAGAGACTTTAAAATTATTAAAGTATTAAAAGAGGTTAAGTGAATTTTACGCTAAAATTGAGATACTTAGTTTGAGATGTCCTAAAAAATTGGATTTTAACACTCAACCATGTGACATTTGTATCAATGATAAATTAACTATTGAAAGAGGCTAATTGAATTGGTAAAACTATAACTTATTTTCTTATAAAGTTTGGTGTAGTGATTATATACAAATAAAAATAAAATACTTACAATTTCAAACATTAAAAAAAAATTGGATTCTTAATTTAAAATATTTTAAAATAATACTTGATCAATATGTTATTAATTTTTTTTTGTCAAGATTACTAATTTAATTGATTAATGAAAGAATAAGAAATAATTACTTAAAATTTATGAAATTTACTATTTTGCATGGGTTAAAATATTGTTAATGATAAAGATAAAATTTGATAATATTTATTCTTAACTAAATATGTAGCTAATATTAAAACTTACAGTTTCTTAGATAACCATTTTCCATTAATTAACAATAGAAAGTAAAAAAAGGAAAAGAAAAGAGACTCGGTACAAAAGAAAAGAAAAAGAAAAATATCTCGATAAGCGTGCCAGAGAAGAATAGAAGAAGAAAGAAAAAAATATGCGGCTCTGTTTTTTTTTTTTCATCCTCTCAGCAGCCCCTTCTTTTATATTTGCTTTGGCTGTTGTATGATTGATGGGCTTTATAGTATTTGGTGGACTTTAATTGATGAATGAGCTTGCTTGGCTTATTTAATGAATGTGCTTTAGACTAGGCTGGACTAGTGGGCTTGGCCCACTACTTAGAAAAATTCCATCTTCATTTAACACATTTTCGTATGACTTTAATTTTTAGCGCACTTATTATATTTCGGCCATAACTTTGTGCTTCGAATTTCGATTGATGCAAAGTTTTCGTTCATGTGTAGCTAACTCAAATATTTAGAACTTTTGTCTTTGGAGTTTTCTTCAAATTCCGTATGGATTAATGCCAGAAATTTCTTGAATACAGGCCTTGCGCGCAGTCAATTTCTTCTTCATTTGAAAACTTCTCGAATTAATTTCAAACACCTGAAAAGTTCCAAAAGCATAACAAATGTAATCATATATGCTCTCCAAAGTGTATATTAATGGATTACAATGTACCAATTTCTTGGCACATCACAATGTACCAAGTTATATGCCACACGACTCTTTTAAGGAAGAATAAAACATCAATTATAACTTATCACATAAGTCAGACAATGCTACTAATGAAGAAGTTAAAGAAGGGCTTGATCTTCAAATAGTTTATGACCATATATGTGAACAATTAAGGCCAAGAAGAGAGAAATCCATCTTAATAAAAAAAATTAAAAAAAATGATGAAAAAATGGAGATCATTCAAAAGTACGAGGGTTTGATAGGTCATTTGAATGATGCGAGAAGCACACTCTTGGTTAAAATGTTTGAATTTGATCTCCTAAGGCAGTCTCTCCTTAATAAGAACAAGAAATTAAAAATAACCTTACCTCTTTGGGTAAAGACAATGATACCCTTAAATTTAAAGTTACACAACTCAAAAGAGAACTTGATAAGGCTAAATTTGTTGAGGTTGATCTTGAAAATAGGTTCGAAAAACTCACTCACATACTTATAGGTCCTGTTCGCTTCTCGAATGAAAAAAGTGGGATATGTTTTGATAAGTTTATTTCTAATTCGAATTCCAAGGAAAACCCGACTTTTGTCAAAGCAGACACGAAAAAGAATTTCATGAAGAGAAAACCCATTAGGCAAATCTAGGCTATTAGAATTCTTAAGCTAGTTTCTCATTCACAAGAATACGTTTAAGAGGTGATCCCATTTGAGTCTTATAAGCACACATTAGCACAACCTTTTTCGTGTGGTAATCACAAGGGACACATGAGATAATTTTGTTGGAGAGCAATAAAGTCATTTCTAAGGAATTCGCCAAAGCTTATTCTTACTAGAACTAAACCCTAACCAAGGACTAGATCTTTCAGTTTTGTGGATAGGGTTAAAGTTCTAGTTTCTGAGTCTATTAGGATTATCAATGAGCTTAAGGCTTTATTTTTTGTGCTGGTCTTAGAGGTAGGCAATTTGGGGAAAATGAGAAGGTTACAACAGCTGGGATTTCACAAGTTTGTGTTCCAAAGGGGGACCATTTCATCCACTTAGGTGATTAAGAGTTTTCCTAGTATACGTGGTCTCGGTTGGTTGGTTATGTATTTACCTCATTTATTATATCAAGATTTTTATACTTATTTGGATTTTTGTTGCGAAATTTGCTAAACTGTTTGAAATCCATATTATTATTTTTTATTCTTGCATGCAATGTGATTATTACTGTTCAATTTCGGATATCTCGTGATTTTTTTAAATGCTTAATTTGAGATATATGTGCTATATTACCTTAATTGATTAAAACCGATGGTATATTATTTCAATCACATAAAAGTATACTAGTATATCCCGCGCACTAAACTACACGATCTAGATTGGAATATTTAAATAATTACATGGGTTAGGCAAGGTTCTTTAAATTGAAAATTCATAAGCTCCCATATATGGACTATTGAAAGAGTAGTCTAAGTATTGTGATTATATGTAGTGAGTTTTGGTGACGGAATTTGGAGTGAAAAGTTAAAACACAAGCAAAGTGAGAAAAAAAATGTAGAGGGGATGGAAAAGGGCTACTATGGTGGAAGGATAACCGATACCTTATAAATGGTGTATAGCTGGCCTCCACTAGGGGTGAAAGCCTCCGTCAAAATCGAATAATTGCTTGCATAAAAACATCAGAGGCTTTTTGAGAGAAAAGATTGCTTATGAGGGAAGAAAAAGTTGAAAATATAATGGCACAGAGGCTTTTTAATTTTTCACATACATAGGTGCATGAATCTTTCAGAACACATGTTTATTCATATTGCATTTTGTATGATCCAATTTTACCCATAAAGGGATATATTTGAATACTATGTGTTGCTTGGCGTACATATGCTTACTAGTTGATGATATTTCATAAGTTATAGTACATATATCAATTTAATGGAAATCACATGCTTCTGAGCTTGAATGTTAATTTTCAGATTTGATTTACGTACAAAGCGATGCATATTAAGTTGTGTAAAATTGTTATTGTTTGGCATATTTTTGCTTCGAATCTCCAAACCAATTTTCTTTCTGAGTTGTAAATAGTTGGTTTCCCTATTTTGCTACTTCCCATGTATTCTTGTCTTTTCTTGACATTGGGGGAGAGATTACATATGTTTCGGGAAGAGAGTACATATTAAGGGGATATATTTTTTCTTTTATATTTGTGTTTTCCTTTGTTTATTTCTCACAAAAAGGGGGAGAACAATTGATAAACTGGGTAGAGAAGGAATTTTAGGAAATTAAAATTGCTGGGTTATATTTTATTTTGGTTGAGTTTGCACCCCGCCATTATGGAATTTTGTTAACTAGTGTTATTTAATTCTATTTATTTTTTTGTAATTTGTGCCCCATCTTCAAAGAGAACAACGACCTCATTTATATGATAAGCACTCAAAACTTTTATTTATATTTACCAAATGCTTATCTTTAGGAGTCAAAAATTGTATTATTTTATCTATTATTGACATGTAATTGTTCTACAAGTTGTAGTCACAATTGATGCAATTAAATACATAACTTTGTTGAATTTGTGATACAGGATACTTAATGTAGCTTATAAAGTTTTTTTAAGTATATCTTTTTGCTTGGAAATCCGAATCATATATTTCTAAGCCTAAAGTGAATAGAATTTTGAGAGCTACAACTTTTCAGTTCACTACTTTTTCAAATTCGACCATCTCAAAGTCCAAAATTGCAAAGCAAAAAATTAGCAACAAAAGGATTTTTTTTCCAAAAGTATGTGGGGCTCACTCTCATTTCTTATGATCTCTTAAAAGAACCAACACTCCACCTGCTCACCATATTGTCTACTATATCATCACACTCCTCTTCCATTTCTCACATATATTCATTTATTTTGCCAAGAGAAGCAGAATAACAAGGTACAAAGAGAAAAAAAGAAAGAGAAGAAATATTTGAGTACTTCATATTTTTTATTTTCTTGTATTATTGTTTCATTTTGTGAAAGAGATAAAATGTATAGAGTGTCAAAAGAAGTTTTATATAACTTTGTGAACATATTTGGAGATATTTACAGGGCCATTTTATTATATATTTTGTTTTTCTATCTTTGTGGATGGTGATAAATGCCCAAAATTATAATTAAAATCCACAAATTAAATAATATTTTGTTAGGATATAATTATTGCTTAAAATGTGGTGGAATAATATTTATTTTGTCTTTTGTGGGAAAGAAATAAAAAGTCCAAAAAGGGAGAATATAAAGATCTAAAGGTGCATTAAGTTTAATGAACGATGAGCTAGTCAAGTTGGTAAAGATGAAAGTATTCAAGTTCAAGAAACAAGGTTTAATGCATGGCAACAACAATTTAATTTTTGAAGAATTATACGCCTGAAGGTCATGGGAAGAGTTGCACTTGCGCTACGCCGAATTGTGCATGCCCACTAAATTCCTACACCAATTCTCATGTGAGAAAGAAGAAAGAGAGTCCAATCCATATTCTATCTCCTTATTCAAATACAAATCATTTTTCTCTCTCTTAATTAGAATCCTAATTGAACTCATATTTGTTATTTCTTTTACAATTCTAATTTCATAAACCTTTTAAACTTCTATCTCTTGTTCCTATCTATAGACCTATTCTCTACACTTAAAATCATATAGATATATAGAAAAAAATAGATAGAGGTAGATATATATATGGATAGAATATAGGTGATGGGGTTAAATACAAATTTTACCATTGGCCTACAAAGATAATTCAACATTTTTTACCTCCGGTAAAATCCTATTTTTACCCCCAGTAAAATCTCATTTTTACCTCCACTAAAATCCCACTCAACTCCACTCAAATTTCACTCATCTCCATTAACTTCCACTCAAATTCCATTCACCTCCATTAACTTCCACTCAAATTCCACTTACATCTACTCACCTTTGTAAAATTACCTTTTTGCCCCTCATCTTCATCAAATTTACTTTTTTACCATTCTAGATTTTACCTATAAATACCCCCTTCATTCATTCATTCAAGACACACCAAAAACACACAATTCTTCTTATCTAAGATTCATCCATCTCATCAAAGAGATATAAAGCCATTGGTAATATAAATACAAGCCAATTCGAGAAGAAATAGAAGAGTCATATACTCTCTATTTTCATACCCCAAAAAATAGAAGGGTCTTATACTCTCTATTTTCATACTCCAAAAAATACCAACAACCTTTATACACTATCTCTCCTACACAGTTTATTATTTATTCTGTTGAAATATTTGTAATCCTAATTCTATACTTATAAATAGAATTAAGGAAATTATAGAGAGAGAGAAGTTGGTAGCTTGTATTATCTTCCAAATTGATCGCCTTTGAGCTAATACAAAGCAAGCACACACAAAAGGAGGATGTACCACTGGAATAGCATAAGCGCTACCGGGGGAACCTACCTTAAAAAAAAAGTTATGTGTTCATCATTGCGCCGCATTTATTTTTTTATTCACCGATATTCACTTATTGATTGGTTAATTATCTATCTCTAGATTTTGACACCATCAGTTGGCGCCGTCTGTGGGAACGATAAGTTTTCTAAAGCTCTCGTTTTTTAGAAATTACAAGTAAATTTTCGGTGAAAAACTCGAAATCCCGTGGGTCTACGTAGCTCAATATTCTTGAGGGCATAACTTTGTGCTCAAAATTCCAAATTATGTGATTCTGGAGTCCATTTTGGAGAAAATTTCAAGAGCTACAACTTTTTAGTTTAAGATTTGTTCAAATTCGTCCATCTCGGGGTTCAAAATTTCGATACAAACTTTCTGGAACGAAATCCCGCGGCCAATGGTGACTCAATATTATCAGGTGCATAACTTTCTGTTCAAAACTCCAAATCATGTGATTCTGGAGTCCATTTTGAAGAAAATTTCAAGATGTACAACTTTCCAGTTCAATCCGTTTTCAAATTTTTCCATCTCGAGGTCCAAAACAGGGATACAAAGTTGCTGCAACAAAAAATGCGAAAATCCCGCATACCTACGCTATCTCAATGTTTACGGGTGCATAATCATTCAAAAAATCCGGTTACGCAAGGGGATAAAATCCAAAAGAAGAGATAAGTTATTTTTTAATAACTCATATATGATTTTTCTCTCTATATTAATATATCTAAAGTTGTATCATTTTCTTACGATCAATAATCTTTGTTGTAGGAAAAATTAACGAGCTTCCAAATAATTACAATTGAATGTAATTTTCATCAAGTTCGTCCAACAAACCACGGAAATTTTTTTTTCAGCTGATATCAAACTTCCGCAAAGCTGAATGCAATTTTGAAGTCTATCAGACAACAGCAGAACCACCTCAACCCAAAGAGACCTGGCTGAGAATGATCATCTACTGCTGCACCACTGGTCAGAGACCAAGATTTTAAGAAACCCTGGTAATAAATGAGAAAATTGTCAGAATTTGCATAAGTTAGAAGGGAGCAAGACTCTACTCAAAACTTAGCAATTTGCCTAAAGTTAGAAGGGAGCAAGACTCTACTCAAAACTTAGCAAAAAGAACAAATTTTCCTTTTAAGAAACCAAGGATTTCGAAAAAATTGCTATCAACATATAAGGGCCATGCTTTAAACAATCACAAGTGGAGCATCTCCGGAATACTTTTACAAAACCCTCACTAGAGATACACATTATCTAGTCATTCAGAAAAGGCTGAAGAATTTGAAGATCATCAGAACCAAAATTCAAAATAGTACTTAAATCAGAAGAAGAATAATCAGAAAAATCATGGTGAATATTCCCTGAAGCTGTCCAGTCAAGGCCCGTTGTTTCAGCAAAATCTGCAACAAAATCATCTAGTGAAGATTGCGATAAAAAATTGTTCGAAGCACCCTGATAAACGGCGTCCAAGGTAGCCTGATCATAGGACCGATTCGGAAATGACGACAAATCCACTTCAGTCAGAGGAGCCCCATTTTCTACAAGATTTGTGGAAGTCAAAAGAATATTCTGTACACCCTCTTCCGACATAAGGAGCCTGAAAAAACTTCCGGGAATAGGTTCTGAAAGATCCACGGCAGTCGGAATAACATTTGGCACGTTATTTTCTGCCAACGAAGGGAACCTCGAAGAACCTCCAGGATGAGCAAATGAGCATAACGGGTTAACACAGGAAGACCCCCTCCTAATCGAGCCTCTAATGATGTCACCTGTGCTTGTAACTCTTCTACTTCTGTTCAAAAGAAGCAAGGAAAGCAGTACAGCCTCTAGCGGGATTCTCAATCCTCGTCGTGGCTTCAAGAAGATACGAATTAAGAGCCTCGAGAAGTCGATCTTCGGGGACACGTTGCAAAAAAGATGCAACATTCCTTACCCCGAAAACTGTGAAGATTGTATGATAGTCCTCACGATCAATCACATTTGGAAAAATTCTAGCATAATCATAAGATAGAGGACATCTCTTGTGGCTATGAGCATAAGCCACACATGGACGACCTGAAAAAAATTTGAGTGTTTGACATTATTTTGGTTTACTTTTGTAAGAAAAACTTATTACAAAATAGATGGTGATGATGGGTTGGGTCTCGAGGGAGAGGAAGACGAAGAAGGAGAGTGAGATGAAGAGGAAGAAGGGAGAGGAAGAAGGAGAGTGAGATGAAGAGGAAGAAGGGAGAGGAAGACGAAGAAGGGAGAGGGAGATGAAGACGAAGAAGGGAGGGAAGACGAAGAAGGGAAAGGGAGATGAAGAGAGAGAAGGAGCCTCCGACAGGCTTTCGGCCGAAAGATCCGCCGAAAGGGGCCGACAACAGAAAAAGAAAAGAAAAAAGAAAAGAAAAAAGAAAAGAAAAAAGAAAAGAGAAAAGAAAAGAGAAAAGAAAAAAGAAAAGAAAAAAGAAAAAGAAAAGAGAAAAAAAAAGAAAAAGAAAGAAAAAGAAAAAGAAAATATATATATGTGTTGGAAAAGGCCCGAGTAGAATCAAATTATTTATGATCAAAATCTGATCAGCTTTACATATTAATGTTCCAAGCTCTACGACTTGTATCAAATGTCTAACGAGTTCTACACATTGATGTTTCAAGCTCAACGACTAGCATCCGAGATCTAGCATCCTTGGATTACGACTCGAGATCAACGTCTAGCCAGCCTTACACAATGATGTTCTGAAGCTCTAAAAGCTCTACACATTGATGTTTTGAGCTCAATGACTAGCATCCGAGATCTAACATCCTTGAACTAAGACTCGAGATCAACGTCTAGCCAGCCTTACACAATGATGTTCTGAAACTCTAAAGACCAATGATCAAAGTCTGGCTACCTTTACATGTTAATGTTCTGAGCTCCACAAACTTATGGTCAAAGGTTAACGAAACCTTACACGTCGATTACTCGAGCTCTCTCCATGATTATCTTCCTTGACAGGTACCCGCTCTCACACCTTAGCTTTGAGCCGGACCACTTGACCAACAAAAATATTTATCCTTCACATTCAGCTTTCAGCATAAAAATAAAGGATAGGGGGCAATTGATGGGGTTAAATACTAATTTTACCATTGGCCTACAAAGATAATTCAACATTTTTTACCTCCAGTAAAATCCTATTTTTACCCCCGGTAAAATCTCATTTTTACCTCCACTAAAATCCCACTCAACTCCACTCATCTCCATTAACTTCCACTCAAATTTCATTCACCTCCATTAACTTCCACTCAAATTCCACTTACATCCACTCACATTTGTAAAATTACCTTTTTGCCCCTCATCTTCATCAAATTTACTTTTTTACCATTCTAGATTTTACCTATAAATAACCCCCTTCGTTCATTCATTCAAGACACCAAAAACACACAATTCTTCTTATCTAAGATTCATCCATCTCATCAAAGAGATATAAAGCCATTGGTAATATAAATACAAGCCAATTCGAGAAGAAATAGAAGAGTCATATACTCTCTATTTTCATACCCCAAAAAATAGAAGGGTCTTATACTCTCTATTTTCATACTCCAAAAAATACCAACAACCTTTATACACTATCTCTCCTACACAGTTTATTATTTATTCTGTTGAAATATTTGTAATCCTAATTCTATACTTATAAATAGAATTAAGGAAATTATAGAGAGAGAGAAGTTGGTAGCTTGTATTATCTTCCAAATTGATCGCCTTTGAGCTAATACAAAGCAAGCACACACAAAAGGAGGATGTACCACTGGAATAGCATAAGCGCTACCGGGGGAACCTACCTTAAAAAAAAAGTTATGTGTTCATCATTGCGCCGCATTTATTTTTTTATTCACCGATATTCACTTATTGATTGGTTAATTATCTATCTCTAGATTTTGACACCATCAATAGGTATTAACTTAAATTTGGATTGACTTCTACTTATTATTACATTTACATGCAGAATTAAGCAATGACAAATTAATTCTAAAAATTCCCATTAAATCAAAAGGCTAATCTCCTTTTCAAGGGGACAGATGCAGCCCCATTTTTATTTGTAATTTAGAAATTTATAGTATTGCATAAATATACTCATTTGTGATTTGTTTTCTTAAATAATATCTTTGGACTATCCAACTTTGGTTTTTATATTTGACTTAAGAGATGAGTTACATGCCATAGAATTTTCTTAAGTTCATTTTATTTTCTAAATTTATCTTGTAGTTCCTGAGTATTAATATGAGCGCGTGACAACATCATGTTATTATTATTATTTTTAAAAGAAGAATATATAGATCTTAAAAGGAAAAATCCCTTATAAACAAATAAATTGTCAACTACTATTTGATTAGTTTTTGGGTTCACTCTACATACCATGGGTGATTCCATTTGATATATCAAACTAATATAGACTTTATTTTGGGTATATTTGTGCAATAATATATCTTTCTATATCCGTTGTTAATCTTGTGGTGGATTCTTAACCCTTTAAATTCCTACACATTATTTTTCCGAAATCACTTTATCCACGTTCATTTCATTTTATTAGCATTAAATTATTCTTAAGCAAAACAAGCATTTCTCAAACACAAAAAAATGGTTTTTATTCTAAATATATTATTTTCTCAATTTTGTTTTTATTGAGAACTCCCGTGGATTTGACCACTTGCTACTACTATCTACATTAGTAGTATATTTTGTGGGTTTTTGATTGAGTTAGTTTGAGCGGTGAAGATAAGTTCCCATCATTGTACAAAGTAAAAGTTATGAAAAGTTTTGAGTTTATGCTATTCGTTCAGCCCATTACGATTCTTAAAAGAACCCAAATTATATGCTGATATTTTAACACGTTTATTAAAATAGTATAGTATAATTAAGACTAAATATAACTATAATTTGTTCCAAAATTTTTGAAATTGAATTAAGAATCATGATGCACTTCAAATTACTTGTCATTTAATTAAAGGGGCTTTTCTTTGAAAGACAAATTTCACACTCTATTTCTAATAAAAGACACTCGTTTGAATTGATTAGTTTAGAGGACAACTTTTTAATTAAGGACAAAATATTAATAATTTTATCATTTCAATTAATTAAGTTGAATTCCAACTACCCTCCTTAGAGATAAATACAATAAAATAATCATACAATTAAATTTGGAATTAAATCAATGAAAATAAATTCAAATCAATTCAACATATCATAAGAAATTGCTTATAGATAATCAATATGAAGTTTTTACAAGTTTTAAATAGCAATACATGGCCAAACAGAACCCTAAAAATGTGTTTAAAGTGAGGACAAATATAACAGAAAATAGGGGTCGAAACAAATCCACCCTTTAGAAGGGATTCTAAAGGAATGGATTTTGAACAAAGGAATTGATTTTGCTTTGCCGAGTCTCTTATTTTTCTATAATTTTCTACTTTCTTCAATTCTTACTCCAATCTTCACTCAGCCTTTATCAATCTTCACTACCTTGCACTTATAAAAATAAATAAAAAATTCCCGAGCTTTTGTTTGGTTCTTACAAAAATATTCACCCAGTCTTATAAATCTTCACTACCCTGCGCTTCGAAAAAAATTAATTTTTGAGCTTTCTTTTTATTCTTATTCCAATCTTCACTTCCTTGCACTTCTAAATTTTTTTCCTTAGTTTTCTTCTGTGAAATGACCATTTTACCCTTGCTTTGATTTTATATGATTCGGTTGACCTTTTAACTTAATTTCTTTAGGTTAAAAGCATGACATCAATTTCCTTCAATTACAGCCTTTTGACTTTCTTTCTTTTTTTCTAAAAGAAAAAGGGCGGATAATTTAATAAGTATTTATAATTTTTATCAATTTTAAATTAATTTTTACATTTTTTTTTTATTCAAGAAGTTTGATGCAATTTCAAGAAGATGTCTATTCTTCCGTTTTGCCACTCTATTTTGGGATGGAGTATCAACATAAGAAGTTTGATGAAGGATACCATTTTGAATCATGTACGTCTGAAAAGATGAAGATAAGTATTCTTTGGCATTATCACTATGCACTATATGGATAAAAGTAGCAAACTGAGTTTTAACTTCAGCACAAAACGCACAAAAATGAGAAAACAATTCAGAACGACTTTTCATTAAATATAACCAAGTTGCACGAGAATAATCATCAACAAAAGTAACAAAATACTTAAACCCAGTTTTAGACATAACAGGACATGGACCCCAAACCTCAGAATGAACTCATTCAAATGGAGCACTTGCTCTTTTACTGACTCTCGGACTAAGACTACTACGACGATGTTTGGCAAACTGACATGACTCACAATCTAATGAAGACACCTTGCTAAATTGTGGACACAACTCCTTGAGCAGAGGGAGAGAGGGGTGACCCAGCCTACAATTAATGAGCTTTGACCGCAGATGTGACTCCTGAACATGCAACAGATTTTGGTATCTGGGTGTTAAGAATGTAGAGGCCTCCCGATTCATGTCCTTTACCAATAATCTTCTTCATCATAAGATCCTGAAACAAGCAATAATCAGGAAAAAATGAGATGCAACAATTAAGGGTACGAGTAAGCTGGCTTACAGAAATTAGATTAAAGGACAAATGAGGTAAGTGTAGGACAAATGATAAGGGAAGCAAAGGGGTCGGTGTGATTGTTCCAGACCCTAGAACGGAAGATGATGATCCATCTGCTAAATTAACATCGGAAGGGGATATATGTGACTGAAAGGTAAAAAAGAGGCTAGAATTACCTATCATATGGTCTGTGGCACCAGAATCAATGACCCATTTGGATAAGGAGGAAACAAGGCACGTATTTGGTTTACCTGAATTGGCAATTGCAGTGACAGAGGTGACTGGAGTGGATGAAGACTTTAGAGATTCTTAGTACTTAGAGAACTTAGCAAACTCATCTGTAGGGATAAGGACTGAGTTGTCAGCTATATCAGTGGTAGATGCCATGTGGGTCGAGTGAGTTCTCTGATTCCTGTACCGAAGCTTCCTACAATCCAGCTTTAAATGCCCTGGATTATGACAGTAATGGCATACGATTCCTCCGGAGCCTTGTCCCTGAGTCAAATTCCCTCCCAAATCATGTGCGCGAGTGTTAAAATTGTTACTGTTCGACCCTCCTCCGTGATTGCCTCCCCGATATTGTAATCGCCCAAGTTCAGACTCATTATTTTTACTAACTAGAGCACTATTAAACGGAAAAGGTGGAGTCTGAACTGGAGAAGCCTCCTCTGTGCGAAGAACTCTGCTATACACTTCCTGTAAGGAGGAAATCTTAGGACTAGAAAGAATCTGGTTCTTAGCGGTTTCAAATTCAGCCGGAAGACTAGCTAAAAAACTCATAATAGCCATCTGCTCTCTCTGACTCTGCTGAACTTTGATATCAGGGCTATATGGGAATAGCATATTAAGTTTTTCATATGTTTTCTTAAAAGCCATGAAATAACTCATAATGGACCTGTCATGTTTTTCTGCACGGTAAAAGGCTTTGCACACATCGTAAATACGAGAAATATTCCCTTTCCCAGAGTATAAAAAATCTAAATAATCCATTAACTCCTTAACCAATTCACAATGGTTAATCAAACTAATCACAGTGCTATCAATCGAATTTCGAATTTGTAAGAATAACCGGGCATCTTCCCTTAGCCACGTCTGTCTCAAATTATTTGAAGGTGGATCACTAGTCATGTGATCATCTTTATCGATACTACGCAAATAAATTCGAATGGTTTTACTCCAATCAAGATAATTGGAGCTATTAAGTTTATGCTCAATGATTTTTGACATTACAGAAACTACATCAGAAACAACTGCCACCTTCTGCTCTGACATATTTAAATAATTTTATAACGAGGACCACAATTACTATGAACAAAATAGGTCACAAAACAGTGCACAAAGCAGCATACTAACCATAAACGAGGCAGCGAATAATTAATAATAAATGAGAGACGAAACAGTACCGAAATCCTTTGTACACACCGGAAGTAAAAATCAAGGCACACAAATCTCAGAGCACACTAATGAACAGGTCACAATATGAAGTGTAAACCGTATTGACCAAAAACTGAATTGTAACAAGTCACCGAAGTGTTACCACGAAGGCTAAACCGAACCAAACTCAAATCTGCACCGAATAGAGACGAACTGAGCCAAACTAAGCACATTTATGTGTTGTACTAACTGAGACGAGCCAAACGAGAGTGGCCGGAGGGTAAATGGAGGTTCCACGCGCCTCCACGCGCCGGTGCGTGAGACGGTGTCTGAAACTTGTGGCGGCGCATGTGGGCCACGCTCTGGGCAGTTGGACACTGGATTTTGGGCGAGTGTTAGACGGTGGATTGTGCAACTCCTTGTGTGGGAGGTGAGATCAAATATTCACTGAAGAAATTTGAAGTTGGAAGCCTGGCAAACCCTAGTTTGCCGTTAACTAGTAAAACAAAACCCTATTATATTGCTCTAATACCATGTAAACTATGAGAGGTGGAAAATTATCTTGTTATTAGAGAGAAGATTATACCCATATATATATACAAAGACTCCTATTTGAGTAAGGAAATAATCCTACCAATCCTACCAATCCTACTAATTAGGAATTCCTAATTATCTACTTTCCTCTTATATTATTTACAGCTCATATTCAATATTTACAACTCATAACAGGGTGTAAAAAAAATGGGATGGTTGAAATTGCAAAATAGTTTTTTAGTGGTGGAGGATAGTACACCTAGTATGGTACTAGATATAGTGGTAGGCTCATAATTCCATATGCGCCGCTAAAGCTAAAAGAAGTTTCTACACCATGCAAGGTAAAATGCTAAAAAGCTAACCAAAATGCTAAAGCTATGGTAAATTTACTAGCCGATAAACATTTAGCTTAGGCGATATACAGTGTATCTCCTGAGTGTGACAACCCTCATATGATACACTATGTATTGTCCAATGCAATTGAAAAATAAAAATTCCTTGGACAATATACATTATATCGTCTCATGTAATCTAGTTTTTTTAATTTGGCTACCATTTACAATTAAAAATAAAAGTGAAAGAACCAGCCGACATAAATCTTCTTGCACAAGCTATTCTTTGTTGATCCTCTTCTGCATCCTTTCTTCTTTTAATAATCTGTGTATCATCTAAGAGGGTTGCTCTTTATACGATACATATCGTCTAGGGTAGTTTTTACACTTTGGCACTACAAAAATTTTCATATTGATGGGCTATGTAGTACACTTTCACACTACACTTTTAGCATATATACACAGTGACGATGGCATAAGGTCTATCACTATCTAACTTTTATATCTATTGCAACAAACTTTCTTCAATTTGTCAGTTGGTACAAATAACTAACTGATCGAGAATATAGTAACGAGAAAATTTGAAGTCACTGATTAAATTCATTTTAAAAAAATTCCCAAATATGTATGCCCTAATTTTATTTGATAATATGTAATCCAAGAAATCCAAGAAAGTTAATTATACATATATGAAACAAATATTAAGCATAAATTATAAGCGTAATTTAGAGTTTATTATACATATCATATCCCAAATCACTCAAATAATATGTGTATAATTATAATGACTACATGGGCATATATATATATGTGTGTGTGCGCATTTTATATATATATCGCCTATTTCGCATAAATTGTGCCAACCACAAAACAATTAAAACCGCATTAAAAATTGTGGCACAGTGATTGAAATATATCTTTTCAACGAGTTCTAGGTTATTGGTTCAAGCCTTACTTCCCTTCCTAGGATAAGAGAGCGAGGCTTGATTTCCCTTTCTCAAATCTCTATCCACGAGTCTTATATAAAATTATAATGCTTTTATAATAAAAATAAAATAAATACTACGAAACTTGAACATTAGAATAGTGGGCTAGCTGAATTAAAAAATAATGTATGTTCAGAGACTAAAATAACACCGGTGGATTCAGGGAAGAGAAAGCAAGAAATTCATGATCGCGTTCTAAAACTGGCATTTCTCGGTGATCTAACTAATGTTATCCTTGTCTCAATTTTATCATTTATTTAAACATCCATCAAAACAACATTTTAATTAAGTAATATAAAGCTTGAACACTAGAATAGAGCATTATTTGAATTGAGGAATAATGCTTCTCCAGAGACTAAATTGACACAGGTGGATTCAGGGAGGCGAAAGCAAGGAACTCAGGATCGCGTTCTAAAATGGCATTTCGCAGTGATCTAATGTTATCCAAGCCTCAATCTTTTCATTTGTTTCACCATCCATCAAAATAACAACATTCTTGAATGGAACATCGATTCCTGGCATGAAACTAACCCATACTGGCTTTCCCCAACCGAAATCAACCTCATCGAGTCCCGTCTTACACCAGCTACTGAATGTGTAAGGTGTCAAACTTTTATCTGAACATTTGTCATGCAGCTCCTCTAAAGCCTCGCAAATGGTTGTGTATCCTCCATTGCTTTGTAGTTTCGGCAAAAACTCGTCCTTGATTTTCTCTATTGCTTCTCTTTCTAAACCCACCAATTGTTTCTCCACTTCTACATCTACAATCATGGGTAGAATCAGAAAATTTTCTAAAAACGAAAATTTAGTATTAATTTGATAGTTTTTAAGGAAACTACTGAATTCAACTAATCTAGTCAAGAAAAAAACTCATTTTTTGATTTGAGATATCGTAAATTTTTTGCATTCCAAAAACAATACGGGACTATTAATTTGAGACATTCCTAAAAGGAAAGTGGAACTATCTTTTGAGACAGGGGGAGTAATAATTAAATTTCAAATTACCATTATATGTGGTTGTATTGTCGTAGCGCGCAATTGACAACCAGAGAATATTTCCAACAGACAGTTCCGACGACACTGCTGGTACCATTCGTCTCCTTAAGTCTGTTGCTTGAAGCAATGCAGATGGTTGTTTGAAGCCCCACACTGCCTCTGAAGTCGACATCAAGTGCTTCCAAATGAAACATGATACAGCTTCCACACGAGATGGATTAGGAACAGCCTCACTCTTTGTTTTCTCCTTTAAGGCTGATATCGCTGAACCATCAAATACGAACCTTTTTGTAGTCCCTCTTCCTTCTCTCGATAACGAAAACTCAATCACGGTTGATAACCAATCTGGCATTGACTCTTCGCTTCCTTGAGGGAACATTGACACTGCAGGACAGATACTACAACTTGTACATTCGTTTTTACGTGCAATTTGGGACCAACATTTAAGAAACATCCCGATTGTACCTGCATCAATGATAAAATGAGATAAACTAAAACAAAGTGCTATTCCCCCACAATCGAATTGGTTGACTTGGATTGCAATTTGGGCAGGTCGATCCGCCAACCCTGGGCAAAATGGTGGCACGGGCGTGGCAAATTGGCCAAATAACTCGAGTTTCGGTTGTGGGTTTGCCAACAAGTCATGCATTTTACAATTGACGTGTGCTGTTGTGAGTAAAACTCCATCGTCATTGCAATCGACTGAGAGGTGATCTTTCACTCTACCAGCGAACGGGTAGAAAATTGTGAGAGTTTGGGAGAGGGATTGCTTTAAATGTTGAATTGATGTTTGTTTTGTAAAATTTTGATTGGGGACATAGAAGGATATGAATTGAATATAGGCATAAGGAAGAACTTTGTCAATAATTGAGGCCTTGAGGTTTGTAGGTGAGGAGGTGTTGGTGAAGATGGTTTAATTGTTTCTTTTGAAATCACTTGAACTTCCATCTCATTAAAATGTGTATGATTTACTCTTTGATTGGAATGATATACATACATATATGTACATATATATATAGTTTCATTTGTGTTTTATTAAAATATGTTGTAAATTTTTTTTGCTTGTTGAAATTAGGTGGATGAGATAGTGCAATACAAATTGCTTTCACTGTCAATTCAACTTTTCCCATGTTCCATTCCATTGTTTTTCTCCCCTGTCTGCAGTTTGGGGCCCCTATTAGGCTGGCTATTAAAAGAATATTCGATCGTGCAGACACGTGCGTACTCGTGACCAATAGAGAAAGATTGCAACATAATATAACTTGCTATTGTCAGCCGTCTCAATTTAAATTAATATTACACATACCTCTAAATCTTACCATATATCTACTCTTGCTACATCCATCATGCATGAATTGTACCTAAGACACAACTTATTTAATACACGCAGTAAAAATATATACTAAAATTTATAAATAAAAAAAGCATTTTGTTAGAATTATACAAAGCACACCTTACTTGACTATTTTGTGGTAGATTTGTCTTGTTTGAAGAAATAAAGTGCATTGATAGTGCATTACAAATTGCTTTCACCGTCAATTCAACTTTGTTGACTATAGGGGTGGCTTTTTCCTACTAGGTGCATTTTTATCAAATCACCGAATTAAAGTAAAAGTTTAATTAAATATTTTTGAGATATCAACATCTCCGCGCCCTAACATCTCCCTTGGGATTTATTCTGTGCGAAAATTGGAAACGGCTTTTTTGACTTTTCAGTCAGAAAAAAAGCAAGTAGGGTCACGAGGAGCACATGTATAGGCTGCCAAAAGACGATTTTTCGTGACATGGCCTTCTTTAATTTACAAATTATCACAATAGAGTTCACATATAGTAAAATATCTTAATGCATGTTTTACGATTGATGTACAATGATTAGGTGTCTTTTTTTGAGAGAAAGAGAGATTGTGGGTTCCTACCGGAAAATAACAGTAATAATAATAATAATAATAATAATAATTATAATTATAATAATAATAATAATAATAAATTATCTTCCCTATATAAGGAGAGTCCCTTGTTTAATTTTAGGCAAAGCTCGAGTTGGAAAAGAGTTGTAGTTTGGTAAAGAAGTTGCATTATTATTATTATTATTATTATTATTATTATTATTATTATTATTATTATTAAGAAAACTTACAGCTTATGGTGTAAGTTTTAATTTTGTAATTTAATTTCTGTATTTTCGAGTTATTATCAAATTTCCAAGTTAATTATCCGCGCACTCTCTAACATTTTCTATTGCTTCTTGATTCCTTCCCCTTTTGGTATCAGAGGTTATTGTTGATTATATATTGGTACTATTGATTAATTTGATCTATTAGTTAATTTCATTTGAAAATATTCATTTTATTTCTTCAATCTTTTTAAAGCTTTGAATTCCCAAGTCACCCTTTTTGCTGTAAATCACCTTATACCAGGAGATCTAGAGCTAGTGTAAGTCTTCAGGTGGAAGCAGTGTAAAGCCAAGGATTAGGTTTGCAGGTATGCGTTTACTTAAGGCAAAAATGGTATGCACACATGGAGTCAGCCTAGAATAGATGAGAGATATATAATAAATAGTGGAAAATGAGTCGACTATTTAGATCTTATTCTTCAGTTAGTTCAAAGTCAGCAATGTCCTCAATCCCAAATATAGGAAATCAGGAAGAACATAGTTATGAAAATATTAGTCAAGAATTTAGAGATTGAAATATCCCCAAAGTTTCCCCTAGAGAAATTTACAAGTCAACATTTTTAGGAAATTTTAAGTCAGATTATAATGTTAAAATTGTAGAGAAAGTCTACACTATTAATAAAGAACAATGAAAATTGTGGTTTATTAACCAAAGATGTCATTAGTAAACAAAGATCTAATGGATATAATTTTATTCATATAGGATTAATTCAAGTCGCAGTTAAACCCTTAACAGTTAAAGGACTTAATTCATCAATTTTATTATGTCTATGAGATGCAAGATTTAAATTATGTACTTAGCATTTTAGGCATAATGGAGTCAAGTTTACATAATGGACCAGTCCATTTTAATTGTTTTCCCAATTTTACTCTAAGTTTAAGTGATCCAAATTTATTAAAAGCTTTAACTTTAAATATCAAAACTGTAGGAGAAATCACACAGATGATTGAAGGTTCTCAAGCTCTTGCTTTAATTTATAGAATTTATTTCAAAACTATGAAAACAAATTTGAATGTTAAAGCACTTAGTAAATCACCCAAAGATAAAAGAATCTTAATCCAAAGTAGTACTAGTGATGCAAATGTAGAAGTTCCTAAAACTATTTTATGGAAAGATGTTAATCTCCTTAGTCAATGGATTTTAGAAAATGAAATCCCTCAAAGACCAGTTAGTAGCAACACAATAAATTTAGATAATATAAAACAATACTTAGACGGCACAGTTAGAATAAGTTTTGATGAATCTATGTTTAGGAAACCTCCCCTAATCTTAGAAACTGCATCTAGTTCTACAGTACCCTCTAGAATAGATACTATGTCTAGAAGAGATACAGATCTAATTAGTAAAACTTTTTTACCAGAAACAAAAGTTTTAGGTATTAAAAGTCAAGGTCAAGTAACTCACCCAATATATAATAAAGATTCAATTAGTGAAACGGAAACAGAAAATGATGAACCTACATCACTAACACATAAAGAGAATTTGAAAATTTGAATATCAATTAGTCAGACTTTCAAGCTATTCATCATCAATTAAGAGTTATAACAAGAGAATTTGAAATAGATTGGGAAACTCTCACCATTAACTTCAATTCTAAAGAAAGTAAACCTTTAAGACATAAATTTAGAGAAGAAAAATCCAAAGAACAAAGAGAAAAACTAACAAAAAATTGAATATAGACTTCTTTGTTTGGTATAAAAAATACCATAATAAATGTAATGTAATTACTAAAACACAATGGACCAAAGAAGATAATTCAAAAGTATCATCTAGTCATCCTCCACCCAAAGCAATTACCATAAGAGTCAAAAATACAACAGTAACTGCTACCCCATTTAAAATACCTGAACCAGATATTCATATTGATAATAAAAAATTAATAGAACAAAATAATTTTACAAATCAGTATCTGGCCTCAATAGGTAAACAATTAGACAAAATTAAAAATAAATTTGAGTCTAAAGTTGAAGGACACATTATAAGTAAAAAATCTGATAAGCCTATCTTAAACCTACCAGACACAGAGATGGATTAGGTTTACCAAATAAAGATCAATGATTAACCAAAAAGATAGATAAATTACTTGGTCACCTAACAAGTACAAGTAGCACAAAGAATATATCAGTATTAGCAAAAAATGATAATCAAAGTGAAAGTGATGATGATTCGATTATTCAAGAAATTGAAAATCAATTTAATAAAATAACTTTTAATCGACCAAATCCAACTAGTAATACAAAAAATTGGTATTCTAAACCAATACCTCCAGATTTACAATTTGAAGAGAAAAATCTGAATAATCAATTTTCGGTTTCTTCCAGTAAAATGTATGAATGGAATATAGATGGTCTAAGTGAACAAAAATTATTAAATAAGTTAAGTCACGTGTCAATGGTTGCAAATAGTTATTTAAATGCATTTAATGACCTAATCCAACCAGAAATAGTTGACTTATTAGCTTCAGGATTCACAGGAACACTATGTCCTTGGTGGGAAAAACACTTAACTGAAGATACAAGAGGGTCAATAATTCATGCAGTTTAGTGTGATGATGAAGGAAAACCTATTTTTGATGAAGAAATTAATTATGGTCCACCAAATGGTGTTAACACCCTAATTTATACCATGATAAAACACTTCATAGGAACTCCAAGTAATATAACCAAAAGATTACACGATCAATTAAGTAACCTTACTTGTCCAACCCTTAGTGATTTTAGGTGGTATAAAGATGTAGTCACCTTTAAAGTTATGATGAGAGATGATAGTAATAAACCATTTTGGAAAGAAAAATTCGTAAATGGTTTACCTAGTTTATTTGCACATAAAATTCGAGAAGAATTAAGTAAAAAATTAGGATTTGTTGATTATGATAATTTAACGTAGGGTGATATTATAAGTCAAATTCAAAAAACAGGACTTAAAATGTGTATTGATTTTAAGCTTAGCAAACAGGCCAGTAAAGACAAAAACAAAGCAAAATATGAATTAGGCACATTTGGTGAACAATATGGTTTACCTCCCATAGCCCTATCCAGAAGAAAAGGTAAACATATTAAAAAAGATAAAAAAAATATAAGTCATACAAACGAAAAAGAAAAGGTAGTACTCAGGACGATTACTATAAAAAACAGTCATCCAATAAAAAGAAAAATAAATTCAAAAGTAATAAAAAAATATGACAAAAGTAATGTTATATGTCACAACTGTGGAAAAAAAGGACATTACAAAAATGAATGTCGAGTTAAAGAAAAACTTAGTCAATTAAATATTCCCGATGGAGATGTAGAACAAATATTAGAACTAATGAGAATAGAAAACAATTCTAGTGAAAATGAATATCCAGGTTCTAGTATTCCTTCCCAAACTTCATCTTCTGATGATAATGGTTCTAGTAATAACTCCAGTAATGAAAAAAGTGATTCTCCCAAAGTTAGTCTAGGATGTGGTGATAATTGCACCAATACCTGTTGTAATAAAAGATTAAATGTATTAATAAAAACATATGAAGAAAAGAACTTGTTACTAGATTTAATTAGTAAAATCACAGATCCTCAGTTAAAAACTCAGTATATCAATTAAAAAAAATGTTAACAAAAGAATCTAAAGCACAAAAAATACTAAAAAATAAAGAAAAACCAATATTTAGTATTAATAAGACTTTAGAATGATTTAAAAATCCTATCAAGGAAGTTACCCTACCAAACTTAAATCTAGAAGTTAATAATCTTACGAAAGAAATTTATAAATTAAAGAAAGAAATTCCTGAGTTAAAACAAGAAATGTTAACCAAAATAGCTAGAATTAGTACTAATAAATCTAAAATGTTAATCCATAGTTCTTTTTCTTCTTCTTCTTCTGAAGATGAAGAAGAAGAAGAAGAAGAAGAAGAAGAAGAGAAGAAGAAGAAGAAGAAGAAGAAGAAGAAGAAAATAGTGAAGGGAACATTGAAATGTCAAAAAATAATTGTCCTAATAGTGACACTGAGTTAGAAAAAGATACAACCCAAAGTTATTCTATAAATGTATTGAAAGATATAACAATATAAAAATGGTATGTAAATGCCACTCTTGTTATAAATAAAACATTTGTTATTGAATTACCTGCATTAATAGATAGTGGTGCAGATTTAAACTGCATTCAAGAAGGATTAGTCCCCACTACCTATTATGAAAAAACAAGTGAAAGGTGAAGTTCAGCAAATGGTAGTCAAATGAATATTAAGTATAAATTACCTAGAGTACATATCTATCAAAATGGAGTTTGTTTCAAAACATCCTTCGTTTTAATAAAAAACATGACAGATAAAATTATTCTAGGTCTTCTTTTAATATACTTACTATATCCATTTACTACTTCTACTAAAGGATTAACGGGTAAACATTTAGGTCAGAAAGCCACTTTTAGTTTCATCACTGAACCTAAAGAAAGAGAGTTGAAAATCATTAAAGAACAATCAATCTCTAAATCATTAAGTTTACTTAATAGTAAGACAAGTCATTTGAAATATTTAAAGGATGAAATAAAGTATAAGAAAATTGAAGAGCAATTAAAAGATAGTAAATTACAAAACAAAATTAAAGAATTTACTAATATGATAGTTAAAGAGGTTTGTTCAGACGTACCACATGCCTTTTGGCATAAAAAAAGACATATTGTTAGGTTACCTTATGCTAAAGAATTTAAAGAACATTTAATTCCCACTAAGGCCAGACCTATACAAATGAGTCATGATGAAATGGAATACTGTAAACAAGAAATTAATGATCTAATTAATAAAAAGATTATTAGAAAAAGTAAATCCCCTTGGTCATGTCCAGCCTATTATGTTAATAAAAATGCTGAGATAGAAAGAGGAACCCCAAGGTTAGTTATTAATTATAAACCATTGAATAAAGTTTTAGAATGGATTAGATATCCATTACTTAATAAAAAGGATTTAATTAATAGATTAGATCAAGCAGTTATCTTTAGTAAATTTGATCTTAAAAGTGGATTTTGGCAAATCTATGTACACGAGGAAGATAGGTATAAGACAACTTTTACCAGTCCCTTTGGCCATTATGAGTGGAATGTAATGCCATTCGGCCTTAAAAATGCCCTAAGTGAATTCCAAAATATCATGAATGATATTTTAAACCTATTCAGCCATTTTGCCATAGTTTATATAGATGATGTACTCATCTTATCTAAGTCAATTGAAGAACATTGGAAACATTTGAATTCATTCTTTAAAATAGTCAAACTTAATGGATTAGTTCTATCCCCTACTAAATGTTGTCTATTCCAAACTAAGATTAGGTTCTTAGGATATAACATTCAGTATAGTCATATCCAACCAATTGATAAAGCAATCCAATTTGCTGATAAGTTTCCAGACGAGATCTTAGATAAGAACCAATTACAGAGATTCTTAGGATCCCTCAACTATATCAACGATTTTTATAATGATTTGAGAAAACAATGCCAGCTGTTATTCGAACGACTGCAAAGTAATCCTCCTCTTTGGACTAGCATTCATACTTCCATAGTCCGGGACATCAAAAAGCATGTCAAGACATTGCCTTGCCTTGGCATATCTAATCCATCTGCCTTCAAAATTGTTGAAACATATGCTTCTGAAATTGGATTTGGAGGAATTCTTAAACAAAAGTTAAATCCTACTTTCCCAGAACAAATTATACGTTTTCATTTTGGCACATGGGATAGCACTCAAGTCAATTATTCTACTATTAAGAAAGAAATTTTATCTTTAGTATTATGTATTAATAAATTTCAAAGTAATTTATTAAACAAAAGATTTTTAGTAAGAATTAATTGCAAATCAGCTAAATATATTTTAGAAAAAGATGTTGAAAATATTGCCTCTAAGCAAATATTTGCTAGATGGCAATCCCTTATAAGTATTTTCGATTTTGATATTGAATACATTAAAGGAAGTGAAAATTCTATTCCAAATTTTCTCACAAGAGAATTTCTGCAGACATGTACCAACACAAGAACAAGTAAATGAGCACTAGCGGAAGAGGCCACGGCAGAGACGGCAATGGCCGTCGTCGTGGTAGAAATACTTTAAGTAAACCAACAGGGAGCAGGCCCTTTATTCCCCATTTGATATTTGTGGACCATCAAGCCCACCTAGTCAATCCAGTAAATCAACCAGAGGAGCCACAACTCCTTATCCATCCCAGTTAACCCCAGTTCCAGTAGTCAACCAATACACCGTTTTAGGCCAAATCCCTAAACCCTATAACCATGCCTTAGCCAGTAAACCAAAACCTAGTGACCCTTATGCCATTGAGTTAAAACCAAAACCAATTAAATCCCAGTCATATACCGAGCCAAGCCCATATACCCCAACAAATAGTCATAACCTTTTTTATGTGGAACCACACATGGAAGATAAAGACGATCCCCTTTTATTAGCCTTACAATATTTTCCCCTGGATGGAAGTTTGTGCCTCAGGCTCCCCACAAATCCCTTAGTTACTATAACCGAATCCTAGTTAACACCATGTCTATCTTTATTAAACCTATATATGATAGAGAAAACCTTGACAAGGTCATATACCATTCCCTATATATAAAGAAGATTATTCTAATGGAAGAATGTTGTAAACATCCCTCTGATTTGATTCAGTTAACCGGAAGTGAAGACTATTATTGCTACCATGATTATATGGAAGCATGGATGAAGATCTTCTTTCATCAAAATGAAAATTTCAATCACTCATGGTTTGTACAGTTCGATCACAATTTTAAGTAGTCATTTCTTGCTTGGTTTATAAGATGGTGGGATATGTTTGGCATCACCATGGAAGTAATCCCAAATCCGCTTCAAGACCAAGTCCATTATTTTGAAAAAGTTAACCCATATGTAGATGGTTCTTACATGCCCATCCTATTACTTTTCACCAGCAAATATAAAATCCCATGGATTATGAAATTGCAGTACAATTTATTAAAAAATCCAGTCATAGAATAATGGATCCAAACTTTAGGGAATTCTCAAGCCTTAGTAAAACACCATGGTCAGTATGATATGGTTACTCACCAAATCTTTGTAAAATGGTGGGATAAATTTGATTATAACCATATTATAAACCAAGTCCAAAAAGAATTTCCTTTAGTCAGCCTAAAAGTCATCCCTGTTCCAGAAATTCCAAGCCCAGTTACTATTCCATATCCATCTAGTAAGCTCAAGAGTGAAATCAAAGATGAACCCAGTCAACAAAAATTAAAAATAAAAATGGAACCTATACCTCACAGTCAACTTTATCATGAAAAACCCCATGATAGTCATAGTTATCAACTTGACACTTTCGACATTGAAAAGTGTTCGAAATCTCAGTTAAAATGGTTACTCGCCCAAACCCTCACTAACAAATTTTCAAATGAAGAGCACTCTCCCAGATCGGCCCAATGATCAATTAATAATGAAGAGCTCCAGCAAAGTCAACAAAGTCAGCATCAGCTTGATACTTAATTGTTTCAAGATGCATAAGATCCTTATAAATAAATTAAGTGTTCCCAATCAATACTTAGATACTCCAAATATCTAAGAAAAGCCAACACTTTATTTATTAAATGGTCTTTTGTATTTTAGTGAAATAATCATGTATCTCCTCGTCAGAGCATCTCCTTTACTTCCTTTCCAGAATTTCAAGGAGACACAAGGAATCAAGGATGGCCACTTAGTCAAAAGTTAAAGATTAAAGGAAAGAAATGAAAGAAAAGCAAAAGCAATTGATTGCTTTTCTCCCGTGATTCAATCATTCTCTACTCTCTTCCCTTCCATAAAAGGAGAACATGAAGAAAAGGAAGGCAGGTCTGACACCCACTCTTCAAAAGAATTCTCACAATTCTGATTGAGTGGTCTTTGTATTCAGAAATCAAAATTGTATTTTACTTTCAAGTTGTTTTTAAGCATATCTTCAAGTTAATTTTGTAAGTTTTAATTCTGTAATTGAATTTCGGTATTTTCAAGTTATTATAAAATTTCCAAGTTAATTATCCGAGCACTCTCTAACATTTTCTATTGCTTCTTGATCCCTTCCCCTTTTGGTATCAGAGGGGAATTAACTTAACCTGGGTATTCGAACTCTAACTTAATCTAGATTATTATTATTAATTATAATTATTATTATTATTATTATGGGTCCAAAAATTGAGAAAATAATTTTCATTGCATAATTAAAAATAGAGTATCTTGCAGAAACTGTTGCGATACATAGTGTGTCGAAGATATATATGCTTGACTTGAGTCCAAACTTGAACATAAACAGAGCGGGCCATGGGCCCGAATAAATATAGTCTACACTAACTGGAGTATGTATATGTGTAGACACCCCGATCCATGACCCCCGCAAGAACCCTAACGACCATCGGGAAGTACAGTTCTTGGGGCCAGGGACCCACCCGAGCACCTAAAACTGCCCTAAAAAGGTTTATTGGCCAACAAACCTATTTTTAAGGGGAATTGTCGTGCGACAATCTCTCTGATGTCGCACGACAAACCCCTCTGATCCAGACCATCCACTCGCTGACAAATCAGTCTGTCAAAAAGGTCACTTCAACCGTTTGTTGCGTGACATTACTCAACATGTCGCGCGACACTTGCCCTTTTTGGGGAAATGTTGCGCGACAATCCTCCCCTAACAGTATAAATAGGCCAACACCCCCAAGGGTTCAAAGGTAGCAACTTAGGATCTAAGAATTCTAAGCTTTAAATCTGATTTTATGTTCTTTTATCAAGTATTTTCTACTATTGTCTTATTTCTGAAGTATCATCGAATCTATTCTCGACACTCGACGTGTCCCGTATCTGGAATCGAATTCTTGGAAATATCTAAAGAAAGAGAAGATTATTATCGCCGGAGATCTCTCTGCCGTATTATATTTTCTTTCTTATTAATTATTCTCGTCGGGAAGGTAAAGAATGTCCCTTCTAGTATTTAAAACTAGATATCTGTGTACTTGTTTTACTTCTGTTGTTCTGTCCACGTTTTATTTGAGTAAACTTATTGCCAAGTTATAAAATAGTCTACTGTTTTCAAAACGAAAGACCCTAGTAAAAATCATTTACAAAACTAGAAGAGTAAGTACATTATCGTCCAGATAAAATTCTATTTTTAAAACCCGGATTGATAAAACTTATTTAGTAATTGAAATCAACATATCCTGTCTTTTTCATAGACCACGACGTGTCTAATAAAACTCCTCCCAAAGAATTCAAATTCCATATTAAATCAGTCCCGACACAAGACCCGAACTTTTTCAAAAGAAGTTAAAACCCGAGAAAACTGTCATTATCTGAGGAAATAAAACGGGAAACTCTCTCTTAAAATAGATACAACTTTTTGTCACTTGTATTTACCCCTTTTGAAAACAAAATATCGGATCTCGGAAGACAAAGGTTTTCATCCCTTTCCCCGCTTTCCCCAGAAATTAGGGTTCTTGTTCACTTGGAAAGTAGTAGATTGTCAGTAAAAGCATCCAAGTTTTTCAACATAAAACAAACATATAAGACCACTAGAGACCGAAAGGGCAGAATGGGTGCTTAACACCTTCGCAAACCGTAATATAGTTTTCGAACCCTATAGAATCCTGGTTTCGTAGACAAACGTGTAAAGAAAGGCTTATCTGTAGCATTTTCTCTTACACAACTATTTTGTCCATTTTCTCGTAAAACGTGCTGGCGACTCTGAACGGACCATTTTGCATTTAGAAATAGGATAGAGGGACACACAATATGCATTATAAACACCAAAAGGAAGCAAATGGAACGACGGAATCAGTTCCGACGTTTCAGACACCCAAGAACGGGAACGAGACCTTGGGGTCGCATTTGCGGATTCTCATAAGATGGCGCACACTAATTAGACCTAATGTTGCTGGCCTAATAGCTAAGCCCAAAACGCAGGCCTATTCCTAAGTCTATGACCAAGTTCAATGTATCTAAAGGATAACTGAGGAAGTCTTCAACTCAGATAAACAATTACATGAGATAAAGTTAAAAGAACTATTAAACTGATTATCATACTAACTGAGAGACTAGTGCTTGTACTACTACACTAGTATATTTATCTTTGATGAAAACTTAGTTCCAGAATCGTTTAATATTGCGTATAGACCGAACAAATTTTTTTTTATGTAAAACCCTAGTGCGGAATCGGATTTTACCTTCGAGATCTCTCTAGTTTAATCTCGTCTCAGCACGAACAGGGATTGGTGGAGACGAATCGAGAACACGGGCTCGATAGAACCTCACGATCTTCTATCGTATTCCTTTTGCCGTGCAATCCTGTACCGAGTGTCTGCTGCAGTATCACCAAGATCTCATTCTCTACCCTCTACAGCACAAACCCTAAATTCGTGAGAATTATTGTGTCGAGAGAAGAGGCAAGGCTGGCATATATATAAGGCTACGATAGGGACCCTAAGGAGAAATAAATGTTTGGGCTTACTATGGAAAATTAGAATCCTAATTCTATTAAGAATTGATTCCTTCCATAGATTATAATTCACATCACTAAAGAATTATAATTGCACTCCCGTCCCTATCTCAAAAATTATATTTCGAGCTCCTTGTTATTAAATACTTATTATTCTCCTTGAGCGTCATTTAAATTAAATTACTGACAATTATATTACTGACAATTATATTTAAATTAAATACTTAAATACTTAAGATTTCAGATAGCCGTAATTTAAATTAAATTATTGACAATTATATTTAAATGACTTCTTAATCCTTGAGCGTACCACTTAACTTATTTGACATGTCGAATTAACATAATCATATCCACCTGCAGGGTTTGACATGATCAAAACTTATAAGCTTCTCAAGGGGTTATCATCAATCCCTATATCGGAACATGGATTCTGTCAATAATTAATATTCATCATACATATAATGTCACCATCCAATTCACGAAGATTATTGATCCATAAATGAATCTCACTCTTAATGAGTCAAAACAACAAACACTACATATATATGTCTATTAATTATTTGAAGATTAAGAGCATAAGTAATCATAATAACCATGGGATTTTAAATTATTTTATATAGCCAGTATAAAAAAAATTAACCCAAACTGGTCCTGTTCAATACACACAAAGTGTACTAGCACAACGAGTTAAAACTGTACTGTTTCCTGTAGTCAAGATAAACTACTAAAACTTGTGCTACAATCCTACCGAGGTTGTCCAATTCCATCTAAGACAGTGAACCAATAAACTTATATTCTATAAGAACCGATGATATGATCCTCTGTATGTAAGCTATACTCTACACACCAAATCATCTACTATATGGAATAAAAGACACACATGCACAATATTTAAATAGATAATATAATGCAACCATTGCCTATAAAGATTCTTATTTAAATAGCAAAACCGAGTCTATATAACATATCAAAACCAATAATAATAAAATCATGGCTTTTAGTATATCACTCTAACAATCTCCCACATAGACTCAAAGCCATGCAGCTATGCACCTCACCCCCATTCCCTCAACGTGACTATCAAAAGTCTTGGCCGGTAAGCTCTTCGTAAAAGGATCAGCTAGGTTTTCTCCTGATGCAATCTTAGCCACTATGACATCGCCTCTTTGCACAATATCTCTGATTAGATGATACTTGCACTATATGTGTTTTCCCTTCTTATGAGTCCTTGGCTCCTTCGAATTTGCAACTGCTCCACTATTATCACAATAAAGTGTAATAGCTGAATGCACTGAAGGTACCACATCTAGATCCATAAGAAAGTTCCTGAGCCGCTTAGCCGCTTCTGAACTAGCCACATATTCAGCTTCCATGGTGGAGTCAGGAATACAAGACTGCTTAATACTCCTCCAACTAATGGCCCCACCTCCTAGAGTAAACACATATCCCGAAGTTGACTTTCTTGAATCCCTATCTGACTGAAAATCTGAGTTTATATACCCAATGGGCATTAAACTATCTGCCTGGTAAACCAGCATAAGATCTCGAGTCCTTTGAAGGTACTTGAGTATATGTTTTACCGCAGTCCAATGTTCTTGCTCTAGATTAGATTGATATCTACTTACCATACCAACAGCAAAGCAGATGTCTGGTCTAGTACACAGCATAGCATACATGAGGCTTCCTACTGCTGAGGCATAAGGAACTGCCTTCATTTTCTCTATCTCATTAGGTGTCTTAGGACACTGATCCTTGAATAGAGTGATTCCATGCCTGAAAGGGAGAAACCCTTTCTTGGAATCCTGCATA
This sequence comes from Lonicera japonica, assembly GCA_021464415.1. Taxonomy (NCBI): domain Eukaryota; kingdom Viridiplantae; phylum Streptophyta; class Magnoliopsida; order Dipsacales; family Caprifoliaceae; genus Lonicera; species Lonicera japonica. Next base: position 65,411,339 of record CM038467.1, read on the forward strand.
CTAAATCTGGAAAGAATTGTATCAATATAAGTAGCTTGTGACAAGCCCAACATCCTATTTTTCCGATCTTGCATAAGCTTAATACCTAGGATGTGACTAGCTTCTCCCAAGTCCTTCATATCGAATTGACTTGATAACCATACCCTCACTGAAGATAATAACCCCATATCGTTCCCAGTAAGTAAGATATCATCTACGTACAATACCAGAAATACCACTGCATTTTTGTTGCACCTTTTGTACACACAAGACTCATCCGGACATTGATCAAAACCAAAAGACTTGATTGCCTGATCAAAATGGATGTTTCAAGATCTAGACGCTTGCTTAAGCCCATAAATATACTTCTTAAGCTTGCACAACATGTGCTCTTGACCCTTTGCTATGAATCCATCTGGCTGCATCATACATATGCTTTCATCGAGACTTCTATTAAGGAAAGCTGTCTTGACATCCATTTGCCAAATCTCATAATCAAGATGAGCCGCAATGGATAAGAGAATCCGAATAGACTTTAGCATGGCAACCGGTGAAAAGGTTTCATCATAATCGATTCTTTCTTTCTGAGTGAACCTTTTTGCAACAAGCCTTACTTTAAAGGTTTCCACCTTCCCGTTCTGCTCCTCTCTTTCTCTTATATACCCACTTGCATCCGATGGGTTTTATCCCTTCAGGTGGTTCTACAAGATCCCAGACTTTATTAGAGTACATGGACTCCATTTCAGATTTCATAGTCGTTTGCTATTTTTTTGCATCTTTATCTTGAAGTGTTTCATTGTAGTTGAAGGGATCTATTTCGTGTTTATTAAGAACCTTGTCATAAGACTCTCCCAAGAACATAAAACGGTCGGGTTTACATACAACCCTCCTACTACGATGAAGCACTACTTGTGTTTGTGTACTTTATGCAGGTACTGAACTTCCCAACTCACTATCCACACGCTGTGCTGGTTCGGGAATCTGCATTGGTTTAGGAACCTGTGCTGGTTCTGGAACCTGCGTGTTAGTGGTTCATTCAAGATGTGCACGAGCATCAGTAATTCTCCCACTACGACGAGGTAATGGGATAATATCTATCTCTTGTGGTACTTCCTCTTGTACTGAAGGTACAGACAAATTGTGCCCTACTTTTTCTCCTCTTATTTCCTCTAGAACAACTCTACTTCTGGGCTTGTGGTCCATGATATAATCCTCTTCTAAGAATTTGGCATTGGTGCTAACAATAACCTTTCGTTCTCGAGGATTATAAAATAGGCCACCTTTGGTTCCTTTAGGATATCCAACAAAGAAATACACTTCTATTCTTGACTCTAATTTATCCGTATTACCTTTCAGCACGTGTGCTGGACTATCCCATATCTGAATATGCCGTAAACTAGGCTTACGCCCAGTCCACAATTCTATGGGTGTAGTAGGTATTGACTTTGATGGCACCAAGTTAAGAATATATGCTGCTGTTTCTAAAGCATATCCCCAAAAGGAATCAGGTAAGTCTGAATAACTCATCATAGATCTTACCATTTCCATAAGAGTCATATTCCTTCTTTCTGCTACACCATTCTGCTGTGGCATACCCGGTGCAGACAACTGGGATGTAATCCCATTCTCTGACAAGTATTTCCTAAACTCTTCTAAGAGATATTCACCACCACGATCTGATCTTAGTGTTTTGATACATTTTCCTAGACGCTTCTCCGTTTCTGCCTTAAATACTTTAAATTTCTCAAAGGCTTCAGACTTTCGTCACATTAAGTAAATGTATCCATACCTTGAGTAATCATCAGTGAATGTGATGAAGTACTTAAAGCCACATCTAGCCTAGATAGTTATGGGACCACACAAATTAGAATGAACCAGTTCTAACTGTTCTTTAGCCCTATAGCCTTTTGCCGAGAATGGTCTCTTAGTCATTTTACCTTCTAAACAGGATTCACAGACTAGAAGTGTCTCCACTTCCAATGAACCTAATGGCCCATTTTCGACCAATCTTTGAATTCTTTTTAGATTAATATGACTAAGGTGTAAGTGCCAAAGATATGTTTGATTCATCTTTGAAGGTTCCTTTTTCTTAATTGGTAAATTATTAGTGTTATTCAATTAGTATAGTTGCAATGTAGACAAGTTAGGATTTATCATATAAAGATCATTCACCAATGTACCAGAACAAATAAACTGTTTATTTTTTCTAATAATAACTGATTTATCATTAAAATGAACAAAATATTTGTCCTCAACCAATCTAAAAACAGAAATTAAATTCCTTCTAATGGAAGGTACATATAGACAATCCTTAATAACTAAATTCCTATCCTGACTAAACTGAAGATAAACATCTCCTACTGCGACTGCTGCCACCCTCGTAGCATTACCCATGTGTAGATAAATTTCTCCATTCCTAAGTTGTCTGGTTTCTTGGAACTCCTGTAAAGTATTGCAGACATCATTAGTGGCTCCCGAATCTACACACCAGGTACCGGTAGATCGGACCGCTAAACAAGTTTCAACAACTAATAAATGAAATTTACCTTCTTTGTTCTGGCGGTTTAAGAAATAGGGACACTCTTCCAGTGCCCTTTCTGCTTACAGTGAAAACACTTGCCTACAGGCTTTTCCACTCCTCCTTGAGATCCAGCGACTGCTGCACGTGCTGCTCCTTGTGGGAGTGCAGCTTGTGCGTTCTTCTTCTTCTTTTTTTCTTACTTTTAGGCTTAGAAGTAGAAGCTTTCTCAGCCACCAGAGCACTAGCTAACTTACCAAGGAGTCCCTCAGCTGCTAAGAGTTCTTTAAGAAGTTCCGACAATGAATATTTAAACTTATTCATGTTGTAATTCAGTCGGAATCCCTTAAATGAATCCGGCAACGACTGGAGAATAATATCGACTTGAGTTTCCCCATCGATTTCAGCTCCAAGGATCTCTAGTTCATTCAGAAAATCAATCATCTTCAGAACATGATCCCTAACTCGGGTTCCTTCAGCCATTGTTATGTTCATGAGGTCCTTCATCGCAACCTGCCTTGCGGCACGATCCTAATCCCCAAACATACCTTTAAGGTTCAGTATTATGTCGTAGGTGATGGCTAAAGACTCATGCTGATGTTGCAGCATATTTGACATAGAAGCCAAAATGTAACACCGTGCCATCTCGTCAGCCTTTTTCCACTTTCGGTAAGCCCGAGTTTCCTCTTCGGTCGCCCCCTCACCAGGTTCTTCTGGACAAACCTCAATGAGCACAAACTTGTACTCTTCAGCAGTAAGCACAATATTCAAGTTCCTTTTCCAGTCAATATAATTAGGTCCAGTCAATTCGTTTTGGTTGAGTATAATAGAAAGTGGGTTGAAAGAGTTTTCCATTTTAAATCCTGAGAATTACATAATAATAATAATAATAATAATAATAATAATAATAATAATAATAATAATAATAATAACAATAATAACAATAATAATAATAATAATAATAATAATAATAATAATAATAATAATAATAATAATAATAATATAATAATAATAATACAAATTATAATGGGCAATGACAACTTTGAACACTATATTTAACTATGGTACCCTCTACCATTTTAAAAGGTATTCGCCAGTAGCCTAAACCTTGAAAAATATGCCTCGTTAGTGAGGTCGTCTATTATTCATTATTTTTAGACAGGTCTAAACCCATTAAATTTTATTATCTAGACAATCCTTTATTGTCAAGTAACATATACTATCTAGACAATTCTTTATTGTCAAATAAAATTTAAATAGCTGACTTCATTCGGTCCTATAAATAATAGTAGAGACTCAGTTAAAGAGCATGCTATTATTTATATCTAAGTGTATACCATCATTTAATTTAATCCAATGATTCTGTAATTTATTCTTTTCGATATGGAGGTGGGTACTAAAACCCAGACGAAAAATAAATCACATCATTTAAATTATCTTTTAAAGAAATTTGTACAATGATTTCACAATCTATTCTCTCCGATATGGAGGTGAGCACTATAACTCACACAAAGAATAAACTATATCATCTACAAATCAATGATGAAGACCGTGGGATATTTATGTGAAAAAATCCCTCACCCACTTAGTATTTAAAACATTATTATCTGATGGTTATAAAAAAATATGTTCAATTCTAATTAATTAGAATACAAGGGTATGAAACATAAGACCTATGTGCAATAAAATTATTTTACCGCTTTTTTAAAAAAAACTTAAATTTTGCAATTGCACAATACTTATATTTATATACCCAATTATTAATTGACATGTATTAAACAAAACATGATAAAGGTGTGGTCATGTATCCATGTTGTCCAAAATTATAAGGAAACCTAATAATTAAACATATACTATCAAACACACAATCACACAAAGCATCAAACCATTCAATAATAAGAAAAGAATAAATCCCTGCTATTATGGTCTAAGCTTCTCCCCAGTCCGTTAGGAAATTGCCACGACCAATGTTGCCACTTCGCTAACTATGACGGGGATCGACCTGCCCGGTCAGATCGCGGGGTGCAGGGCATCGCCCCGTTAGAAACCAAGAATTTCGATTAATTTTTGAATCGATCTCCGTGGTAAAAACGCATTCTATCTAAACCGAAATCAAAATTAATTACATAGATCCTATGCCTCTGTTTAAGGAGTTCACATAATTGATTTAATATATCAAAATCAAAATCGAATTAATTACAAAGATCCTATGCCTCTGTTCAAAGAGTTCACATAACTGATCTAAATTAAATTTACGATTATAACCATGAATAAAACCAAATCATCACGCACATCAAAGTAACCACGAATAAAACCATCGTGGGATCAAATCACATAAAATATAATTACATCACCATAATAGCGGGACAAGAACACTGCAAAACAAGGGTTAGCAAGTTTCACGTTCTACCCATTATCAATATGCATGAATCGATTTAAACTGGACAACATGGTTAGTTCAACCCGTATGCATTATTAAATAAAAACCAATCGCTCTGATACAAATTGATGGAAACTTAGTTCCAGAATCGTTTAATATTGCGTATAGACCGAACACATTTTTTTTTATGCAAAACCCTAGTGCGGAATCGGATTTTACCTTCGAGATCTCTCCGGTTTAATTTCGTCTCAGCACGAACAGGGATTGGTGGAGACGAATTGAGAACACGGACTCGATAGAACCTCAAGATCTTCTATCGTATTTCTTTCACCGTGCAATCCTGTACCGAGTGTGGGCTGCAGTATCACCAAGATCTCATTCTCTACTCTCTACAGCACAAACCCTAAATTCGTGAGAATTATTGTGTCGAGAGAAGAGGCAAGGCTGGCATATATATAAGGCTACGATAGGGACCCTAAGGAGAAATAAGTGTTTGGGCTTACTATGGAAAACTGGGATCCTAATTCTATTAAGAATGGATTCCTTCCATAGATTATAATTCACACCACTAAAGAATTATAATTGCACTCTCGTCCTTATCTCAAAAATTATATTTCGAGCTCCTTGTTATTAAATACTTATTATTCTCCCCACGCTAAGATTTCAAATAACCGTCATTTAAATTAAATTACTGACAATTATATTTAAACAACTTCTTAATCCTTGAGCGTACCACTTAACTTATTTGACATATCGGATTAACATAATACACCTGCAGGGTTTGACATGATCAAAACTTATAAGCTTCTCAAGGGGTTATCATCAATTCTTATACCGGGACGTGGATTCCGTCAATAATTAATATTCATCATACATATAGTGTCTCCATCCAATTCACGAAGATTATTGATCTATAAATGAATCTCACTCTTAATGAGTCAAGACAACAAACACTACATATATATGTCTATTAATTATTTGAAGATTAAGAGCATAAGTAATCATAATAACCATGGGATTTTAAATTATTTTATATAGTCAGTATAAAAACAATTAACCCAAACTGGTCTTGTTCAATACACACAAAATGTACTAGCACAACGAGTTAAAACTATACCGTTTTCTGTAGTCAAGATAAACTATTAAAACTTGTGCTACAATCCTACCGATGGTTGTCCAATTCCATCTAAGACCGTAAACCAATAAACTTATATTCCATAAGAACTGATGATATGATCCTCTGTATGTAAGCTATACTCTACACACCAAATCATCTACTATATGGAGTAAAAGACACACATGCACAATATTTAAATAGATAATATAATGCAACCATTGCCCATAAAGATTCTCATTTAAATAGAAAACCGAGTCTATATAACATATCAAAACTAATAATAATAAAATCATGACTTTTAGTATATCACTCTAACAATCTTTATCTCAGACACCCTACTAGAGCAATCATCTTCATTTTCGTAGGGCACCCCTAATAGAGAGAGTGAAAGTGATTATGGAATAGGTATTATACCAAACCATGTTACTTCTTCGCGTTGTGGTTTGTTTATTTTCACTTTACGCACACAGGATTCCTAGTTAGATACAGACAACCTAGTCAGATTCGGGCAGAGGCAAATAATCCGGAATAGTTTGGCGCCGTTTGTGGGAAATGAAAGTTTCTTTAAAAAAACTATTATGAAGCCATTAACCATCATCGTATCATAAAGGAAGAAAGCCGATGTCTCAATGTTACAGCCGCCGTGATTAACTTGAGCCAGTGACAAGAGGAAACCCTACAGCAACTATGTAACATAACAAAGGTCTTTGACCTTAAACCGCATTGGTGGCTTAGTTACTGCCACTATCCCGTTGATAACACAGGCCAACCACGGTTAGATGGCCAACTTTCTTGGTCACCACGCACAAATAGGATAACCACTATAAGACCAGGTCAACTAAGACCTTCTACCTCCGGCTGCACGCCATCTTGATCACTATGATAAGCATCAAGAAGGAACCTACATCCCCATTGACATCTCCGATAATACGCGTCGGGTAGACATTCAACTTGTGGTCACAACGGAGGAAGCCAACATAACCACAGCATGATGCACACGGCAAGGGGCAAGGACAAGCTACATGTGGCAGCTGGACATAAGGTTCACCCATTCATCAATACATGAAGGACCCCAGCAGGAGCATATCATACCCACTAGACCTGAGGGATCATCTTGACGAGCGAAGACAGACACTGGGAAGGGGACTTAAGCATAGAGCTAATCAAGAGGAGGTGTCGAAAGCAGCAGAAAATAGACGCACAAACCACCTAAGCCTCTCTAACTAGGTCATTCTCAAGCAGAGAACCCCCGATGCCGACTGTAGCAAAAGAACAAGTGGATGAACTAATCAAGAAACTTAAGATGGTAGAGAAATGTAGGCCTAATCATGTGTAAGGGGTCGATGATGATGTTTTTCCTTTAACTCACTGTGTGGAAGACACTTATTTTCCTCCAAAGTTCAAGATGCCCTCGTTAGACACCTATAATAGGGCTAAAGATCCTCTCGATCACCTAAAGGCCTATAAGTCTATCATAAAACTACATAACATGATAGATGAAGGGCTTTGTAATGCATTTTTAAATACACTCAGAGTCTACAATGCTATGGTATCAGGGCTTCAAGAAAATCTCGATCAACTCGTTTAAACAGCCTAGCACCACCTTCCTTAGGAACTTTTGAAGCAAGAGATCTCAGTGGAAGTCATCAACTATAATTCTGATGGTGAAGCGGGGTGAAATGGAATGAAAAGGAGACACTATGTGAGTGCAACAATAGGTTGAACGAGGCAATGGACCGGTACAACTTAGCAATAGTTGGACCGATTCAGCACATAGTTTTTGGAGCACGTATTTGTATGGAAAAAATTTATTTTAAAGTGTTTTAAACCTATTAGAAATAGGAGTTTGACTCAATATTTTTTATCAATAAACCCATTGGTTTGGGACAAAAACACATGATTCTACAGAGATTTTTTAGGTAAAATATTTTCAAACACTATAATCGCTTTATGAAAGTTTTGAGACACCACTTAGATTTTGTTTACATACCAAAAAAGATCTATTATTCTTCAAATTTAAGAACTAGGGCTTCAAAAACTTGTGATCATGCGGGAGTGTCTAACTTGCAATAAGGGATATTACAGACGGGGGTGAAGGACTGTGATCAAGTGCATAGAAGGAGGCGACCGGTAAGCTGAAAAGCGTGAAGCGCTATGCCAAGCCAGCTATGGTCGGATTATACGTTCAAGGGATTGACGAGATTATTGCATAAATTATAACGAAGCAATTATTGTAAGTAATTGAGTCTATAATTCTGTTTTGGTCAAGAGATTTCCAAAATTAACTTTCTGATGATGAAGAAGACATCCTAGGTCTCTAATTCACTTATGACGCTCTTTTACTAAAATATCAAAAACTTTTGTGAAAAATTCAAAGCTTGCATCCAAAACACAAATTTTTTTTGAAAAAATAAGTTATTAGTTTGAAAAAAGACAAAGCAAGTTTTGAAAATTCAAAGACTGAGAAGACCAAATTTTTAAAGAAAATTAGACAACTTGAGAATAAAAAAAAAATTAGTCTAATTGGTTCTTTAGAAAAGGAAAATTTGAAGTATGAGAGTAAAATCAAATGACTTGAAGAATGCATTTGGTATTCAACTCAATAATTTGGAACGCTTAAATGGTTAAAGTTGGGTTAGAAACTAGTTCTAAGAAACTTGAATCCTTACATTCAAATAAAAAAAATGAAAATAACAAAGGACTTGGATTCTCACCAGTAGCGGAGAAAACCGTCATAAAAAAGATAGACGCTTGCAAAAAATTGCATAATTTTGAGAGGAAAAGATTGCTTCTAAGGGATAAATGAATTAGTATCAAAATAATGGCTTAAAAGCTTTCTAAATTCTCTTGTATGGATGAATGAGTTTTGCAAAACTCATATGATTCTCTTGTACTTATACTTTGTGTTGCTTGGCATACATATGCTAAATTTTTGATGAATTGTTATATGCATAATACATGTATCATGTTAAATGAAATCACATGTTTTAAAGCTTAAATGATATATTCTGAATTTGATACATGTTACAGAGCAATGCTGACAAGTATTTGTGTTAAAAAGATTTTTTAGGCTATTTTGCTATCGAAACTCTAAACCAAATCCATGATAAATGAAAGTTGGCGATGAAGGGTTTATCGATGTTTAGTTATAAGGTTTTGAGATTAGTGGATATCTTTGCTAGGTATAATCTCTTTGCTTGAATATGATATGCTATTTACGTTAACTGGTATTATTTGCCCTCCATAGTTCTTGTTCATTCTTTTTATGCTTTGCTACTTTCCATGCTCATTACTTTGTCTATTTATATGACAAAGAGAGAGAGAAAGTTATATTGCTCAGTGGGAAAATATGTCAAATGAGTCAGATAAAGGGGGAGAATGCATATGTGGAGAGTAGTTTAGTGTTTTTTTCTTTTTCATTTTTGAGCAACTACACCTAGATAGATTCGAACACGGGATCGCCCGCTAAATAGATCATCCCTCACAGGGACCTAGTGAACCACTAGGCAAAGATTATGGTTTTGAAGGAGAGAGATATCAATAGTTGTTAATACCCGTGCTTCTCGAGGTTTTGTTTAGTGATGATGTGTAGCCTATTACAGATTCTTTGATTACAGCCTTGCTGAAATGATGAAGCTTACAACAAAGACTTAGAGTAGGCATGTCTTTGAGTCAGGATCTATAATGCATGGACTAATTTGACCTAGCTATTGAAATGTTATGGACACCGTATCGAAAACATCTATATAGCTATATGTGTTTTGTCATCAGAATAGTCAAAGAGGGAGATTGTTAGGTTTATATTTTTAATTGCCTTGATTCTTATTCCAAAAGCACTTTTTTTTTTGTTGTAATCGTTTGTTGAATTGAAGATTTGAAAATGTGATCTTCAACAGAAGTTCACCAAACTTACAGGATGCACCATTTGTAATTCAGGATTTAAGATAAGTTGGTTACATGGTTTGATTCAAAATATAGGTGGTGATTTTGTGTTAAAATTGCAATTAAAAGTCTTTTTAGTCAAATTTATTTTTAAAGTGTTTTTATTGAGTTTTGGCAAAATTCAAGAAGTTCCGTCGACACAAATTAATAAGAAACTTTCTTTTTTCATACCTAACATGATCCAAAAGTCACCTTTGAAATTTGGGTTAAATTGAAGTCCAAATGAATTTAACATAGCGGAAAGCGTTAAAAAAATAAAAAAGGAAGCATAAGAAAAAAAATACATAAATATGTTTTGAAAAAGTCAAAAAGTTTTTTTTAAATGTCAAAGCTCTTTTATTAAAGCCATGTTACTTTTTCTCTAGTGGGCCAAGCTTGCTTTTACAAAAAGGTATGCCACATGAATTGAAAGTCAAATGAGGCACTGAGACGTTTTTAAGTGACGGAGCGGTGCAACTTAGCAATATTTGGACCGGTCCGGCGTTAAAGTGCCCCAAATATTTGATTTCCAAATTTTTAACGGGTACAAATTTTTGGTATTGGATCAGTCTGGTGCATATCTTTTTGGGCACGTATTTTTTTGCAAAAAATTATTTTTAAGTGTTTTAGACCTATTACAAAAACACATGTTTCTAGAACGTTTGAAATCCGAGTTATCCGCACGAGCGGCTATTTTAGGTTCAACATTCGTGTCCGTAGGTACGAGCGCACACCAGCCAATCCAAATCCAATATGTGATTTGGACTCCCCCTGCGGGCGCGAGAGAGAGCCATAGTTTTCTTAAAAGCTTACCAATCTCGTAAGGAGTAATTCTTTATAAACCCATCACGTTTTTTTCAAATTTCCTATGTGGTACTTAACCTTTTCCATTCCATTTTCCATCTCAAATAGTTCACTTTGGATGACAATTTCTCATTCATCTCATATCCGTTTTGAGTAAACAAATATACAATTTCGATATACTCATGGAAGAGAGTATGGATTTATAATTTTCTTTCGCAACTGAGTGTGAAATTCCGTTTAAAATTACCCTCAAAACGACTCAAAAAATCACTTTAATACCCATTTTTTTTCAACATACATTAGCAATAGTCTACTGGTCCACCCTTAAAATTGTGCACTGCTCCTTTATTTAATTTATAGCAATGCTTTAGACAAATGGGCTTGGTCCAAATTAATGAAGGTGCACATGGATTAAATGGAGCTGGCACGTGGACTTTAATAAAATGGGAGCTTTGACCTTTCAAAAACTAACTTTTTATTTTTTCTTTTCTTTATTTAGTTAAACAAAATCCTTTTTATTATTTATCTCTTTTTACTTTTATTTTACCATATTAAATTCCTTTGCATTCTGATTCGACTAAAATTTTAGAGGCAACTTTATAGATAATATTAGACATGAAAAAAATTAAGTTTTCTCAATAATTTGTGTCGACAGGGGTTTTTGAATTTCGGCAAAACTCGTTAAAAATACTTTAAAAATAAATTTGACTCAAAAGACTTTTAATTTGAAATTAAACGCACAACCACCACTTATATTTTAAATCAAACCATATAACCAACTTACCTTATGTTTAGAATTATGTGCAGTTAATGCATCCGGGAAGTTCGGCGAGTTTCCGTTGATTGTCGCATTTTCAAATCTTCAATTTGACTTAAATAATTACATCGAAAAAAGTGTTTTTAGTATCAGAATCAATTCAACTAAAAATATAAACCTAACGAAATGGAGCGGGCCTTGGCCAATGGCCTGGCCCAAATAAATAATGTTTACACCAACTTGACTAGGTACACTAACCAAGTTCGATGTTTTTAGAGGTTAACTGAAAATGTCTACTACTCAGACAAACGACCACACAAGATAAAGCTAAAAGAATTATTCTCCTAATTACTACTACTCAGACAAACGACCACACAAGATAAAGCTAAAAGAATTATTCTCCTAATTATCCTACTAACGGATAGACTTATGCTTGCACTAATACACTAGTATGTTTATTTTTATCTACATCTTGTACTACCTACTATATAAGACTCTTATATCCTCAACCTTAGATCATTGAAAAAATAATCTCAAGAACCCTACTAGAGCAACCATCTCCATTTTCATAGGCACCCCTAAAATAGAGAATAAGTGATTATAGAGTATGTATTCCTTTAGGCCGAAGCATGTTATTTCTTAGCATTGTAGTTTATTTTCTTTTACTTTACATACACACGATTCCTAGTCGGTCTAGAAAATCTAGTAAAATCTAGATATAGGCAAATGATCCGCAACATAATAAAAACAAACAAGTATTTAAATGAGACTTGAAATCTACCAGAAAAGATGCAGGCTCAACCTATGTCAACGTCAGTTTCAAATCACATCAGGATTAGTTTGAAACCCCGTAATTAAGGGACAATTGATATGACATATTACTTCTATTTGTCTAGCCCACTATTATTGTATTTTTGTTTTCAATAAAATTTCGCTCTAATTATTAACTAAAATTTGAAAAGATTTAACTTATATTGATTTTTGTGGAACTAATTAGTTTCCTTTATTGGATTATATACTTTACGGATCAAAGATTTTATAGAGGAGTGTGCTGTAAAGAAAAACGATCATGAGCTGTAAATCGTCAACTTTTTACGACATATTCAAACTATCAATTTTCTTTTATATAACCTAATATATATATATATATTATACAAAGGCGATAAATTCATTATATCATTTTTTTAGATAATACAACATTTTCTATACAAATTATCAATTTTCGATATCTAACAAATAAGGGTAAACTAATAAAAAGTTCGACAATTCCATCTATGTAACCTATTTTATTTGTAGTTGTAACAAAAAAAAAAGAACTATATCTTGGTTTTTCCTATTCTAGAAAAAATATTAATTGAGAATTTTTTTAGATCATGTAGAGACACTTTTAGATCATCTAATAACTGGTACAATGTTATACTGTTTGGAGGCTTGGTAAATATCATAAAATTTACCGTCTCCGTTTTAATAAATTGAGAATAAATTAAGAATTTATTAAACATTATTTTTACCTTAATTAGTAGTTAAAAATACAATTTACTTTTGTCTTAAGATATAGACTAAATGACACTAATGCATCCCAAACTAAAAGAATGTATCAATTTGCATCGTAAATATTTTTTTCGACACTTTACACCTTATACATACAAACTGCCGAAAGTCGAAAATCGAAAAAAAAATGTTTATGGTGCAAATTGATACATTCTTTTAGTTTGTGATGTATTAGTGTTATTTAGTCTAAGATATAATATATTAATTACGTGTGGTCCACTTCTAAAACGGTGGGAATAGTTCGAATCCCGCCAGATGTAGTTGACTAATCCCTCACGCGCTAGAGATGAAGTATTTTAGAATTTATTTAGCTGTGTTTGACATGCAGGATATGGGTAGGATTGAATTATTTATGCTACAAATTAAGTCCTCTTATCCCACCAGGAGAGGGATTAAACAATATAATCTAGAAGGTGGGATTATTTTATGCATTAAGGATGAGATTTCATAATCTTATGCTTCTTATCTGGTGCGTCAAACACACTAAGAGAGTTGATTAGGGGAAGTTACCCACATTGGTGATTGGGGAAAGCTACCCACATTTGTGTAGTTCATTGATATTTATTAATAAAATGTATGCTTTAATCCTTGACTAGAGGTTTGTTTTTTTAACAAAAACATGATATAAAGATATTTTGATTTTGCACTCCATATTTTATTTTAGTTGAGTTTGCACCCCAACGTTATGGCATTTTGTTAACTGGTATTCAAATTTAATTTTATTTGTAATTTTCGCCCCATGTTCAAAGACAACAATGACCTTCTTTGTACAAAGTAAAAGTTATGAAATGCTTTGAGTTTATGCTATTCATTCAGCCCATTACATTTCTTAAAAGAACAAAAATTATATGATGATCTTTTTTACACATTTATTCGAATAGTAAAGTATAATTAAGACTAAATATAACTATAATTTGTTTCAGAATTTTTGATATTGAGTTAAGAATCGTTCTGAACTTCAAATTACTTGTCAATTGATTAAAAGGGCATTTTTTTTAAAATGACAAATACCACACTCTCGTTCTACTAAAGAACACTTGTTTGAATTGATTAACTTAGATGACAACTTTATAATTAAGAAAAAAATATTTATAATTTTATTATTTCAATTAATTAAGTTTAATTTCAATACTACCTTTAGATAAATACAATAAAATAAATATACATTAAAATTCGGAATTAAATGAATGAAAATGTGGGAGGTTAAAAATGGAGTTCTTAAGCTAGTAAGCTTTTTTGACTGCATCGTCCTTAAGCTAGTCAGCTTTGTAACACCCCCGCCTTAATCTATAGAACAACACCCGTAATTAAGACCTGGACTGCCACTAACCCATCTTAGATTGACTAAAATGGGTATATATGTAAATACATAAAGAAATTCAAACAGTAACTATCACAAATGTCAATCAGCAAGATAGAAGAAGATAGTACTGTACATAACCATGCATACATGTAACCGATATACAAAACCGAACTAAGCATGCACAAGTTAGTAGATAACACTTCAGGCTAGCCGTGGCTTCCCGGGATAATACATATATATAACAAAAATAAATCTGTATCAGAGCCATCTATTTCATTCCCGAACCCGTAGTCTCGTTACCATCGTTCGCCCCCTGTGTACCTGTAATTGTAAATAAAACACGGGGAGAGGCTCACAGCTCAGTAGGGGGAATAGAAGGGAAAGTTTTGAAAACATTCCTTGATATATTACCGTAAACCAAGTAAACTTTTTTCATCATATAACCTCAACATTATTTGTAACATATCACAAAATATAACTAGTTCATGATGATGCATGCTCATGCCTATGCAGGTTACCTCCCTTGTGTTAACCGTTAAGTCACATAGCCAGAATATATATCAAGAACGAGCCAAACTTTAGCAAGGGCTTGACTGCCTGATAGACTCATCCGTCAATAATCATAAATTGGCCCATCGGCTCTAGAGTATATCAATCGATCATAATCAATTTGGACCACACGTCCACCAATAGTAACATAACCACAGAATCATCAGTGCCTTACCGTTGTCTAGATTTTCGGGCTACACACCGCTGGCTCTAGACAGCCGACGCGTTGCTACCCTCCGGAGGTTTAGGAATTTTCAACCCAAGAGCACACCAAGCCCTATTTATTTTTCATCCCGGTAGGCACAGATCAATACATCATCCCTTCACAATCAAATGGCCACAATAGAATCATATTCGGATCCATACCAGGATCATATCACATCCAGAACATAATCATATCCAAATCCATATCAGGATCATGTTACATCTAAAACGATACAATAATCACAAGAAGTTTTCGGCGTACTTATAAGAGATATACGCTTATACAATAGGCCAGAAGAATGATCCGAGCTTGCCGAAGGATCTCCAAGATTCTGGTTGACACAAACGTGATGCATAATATACATAGCATGCTATTTGGCAAATACATGAAGCAATCTATGCCATATACCCTTTAACAAGTCTTGTTAGATATCCCTTGATGTGTATAAAACATTAACAAGTCCATTTCATCATAAATAGCATCCATACATCTAAGGGATATCTCGTACACTTCAATTAGCACAATACGTCAAGTATAAATGGCACACTTTGCCTCAAAACATGCATTCATGTCATTTAACAAACATTTGAAGTAATTTATACCATATACACTTCCATAAGCTCAACCCCGTACTCCATGATGTATAGAAACAACAGTAGTTCATTTTTATCAATTTGTTAGGAGTCAAGAATCCATGGAATACTTCATAGGGTTGAATAATACAAAGGTATCATGTGTATATGGTATTTATGGCTTCAAATCTCACATTTGAACCTTTATAACCATTTATAAATGCACTCAATATATGTATCATAATTTTCTTAGAGAACATATGGGGAAAACATGATAAATTTTATCAAACAAGTCATACTACATGTTTTGAAAACATTTAAACTATATAATTGAGTTTTGAAGTCATATAAACCCCTACCTCGACTTATCAACAAGAAAGAAGAAGAAAATATGCAGGTTCAAGCCTTATCCAAAGAAATCCCAGCGAGGAAGATGATGAATAACGACCACGAGGATGATTCGGAGGATTTGGGGCTTTTATTTCGGATTGATGTTGAAAAATTAGTAAGAATCCTTCTGAGAACCTCCTTTATCTCTCTCTAAAGCCCTCAAGTTGATATGAGTGGTTTTAGGTCTAGTTTGGGTGAGTTAAGGTGATAAATGATGAGAAAATGGGGTTAAAACTCTAGAAAATTTGACACATAGGGGTCTGGGACTGATCCTAGGTTTTCTGGGACCGATCCCAGAAACATTATGTCAAAGCTTTAATTTTGGCTGCACTGACCACTGCTGGTAATTTGGTCATAACTCCTTGCTTGGAACTCGGATTGGGGTGATCTTTATGTCCACGAAAAGTTAATTCAAAGATCTACGACTTCGTAAGAGAAAGTTTTCCCAAATTATGGATAGATTATCTCCAAAAATTCGCCGAAGGCATCGCTATGCCGAAGCATTACTGAATGACCTAAATTTAGCAATGGGCCTACTTTGCGCCCTATTTTAACTCACAAGGAATGCGAATTAGCTTTTGGTCACAACACGAAAGTTGTAGAATAGTACAAATACTAGACACTAATGTGAACGAAATCTTGGTCGGATAAATAGCGAACAAATTATGACAGCTCAAAGATAGCTAGAATCAATGAATCGCGAAAAACCAAAACTTCTTATTTACCAATCAAAATCGATTCGAACCACCCGAATCACCAATCGATCACTCACATGAGTATAAATAAACTAATATAATTTCATTTAACACAAATTAAAGTACGGGGTATTACAAGCTTACTTGTGGGATTTTTAGAGATCAGCTACTTGGTTCTAGAAGGCTTGTATCTGCCACTCCAAATCAGCCTTGGTTTCTTCAATCGACTTCATTTGCGCATCATGATCGGCTTGGAGAGCAGAAAGCCTGCCTTTAGCTTCGTCCACCTCTTCTTTAGTCGACCTCAACTTTACCTTTCGATCTTTCCTCTCTTGGCATAGTGAGTGATTAACTTAGTGAAATGCCAAGGCATCTGCAAAAGTAGATTCTAGCAATTAGAAAAAATGGTTGGAAAGGAGAAATTGGGAAGAAAGAATTTAAAATAACGTACTTCGGCAACGTGTTATAAACTCTTGACCTCCAACTCTGAAATTCTAATGGCCTTCAACTTCTTGTCATCCTTAGGTAGGGTTATGCTTGTAGCCAAAGCAAAACCCACATTCCCATTTGACATGGCAAAGTCCTCCATGGTGACCAGCCTATTTTCTTGAGGAATATAGGGCTGGGGAATGAACAGATCAACAGGCCTGTCTTCAGAGCAAGTACCTTCACCGAGATCTACCGTTACGGCTTGAACAAGAAAGTTGTTGACATTCTTGGTGCCCTTTACTTCTTGCACCTCAAAAACTTAAATGCAAGGAGAAGGAACTTGAGCGATCCCTTCCTGCATGTTGGGGACAACTTCAAGAATCTTCTCTATTTCAGAGGAAGTTTCAACACACACTAACCTCCTATTCTTCTGAGGAGGTGATACTGAACTTCCAGAAGCACCAGTCACATTTGGAGGACCATCCTTATATGTCTTTGCTGCAAGTGCTTCCATGACTGATTTTCTGGCCATGTCTGTCGGATCAGTGATTTGAGAGGAGTTTTTTTGTCTCGGCTTTCTCCTCAATTAAGTGTTATCTACTTTTTCAAAGAGTTCTTCTACTTCGATGTCAATCACTAGGGGCTGGTTAGACTCCTCGTGAGAAACAGGCATAGCTTCACCTCGTCTTCTAAAAATTTGTACCGCAACCAATGCAAGAGCAAGCGAGAGGGTAGCAACCCTGAAAGGGTAGCAACCCTGAGAGGGTGATTAGGGTTGAACTGTTAGGCATAAACTACTTCTACAACAGGTTCCTTGCCCTTTCTCTTCTACTTCTTACTGTTATAATTAAACTCGACGTCTGAAGATTCACCTCGAGAATCCTTTAGTCATTGTAAGCTCTTTAAGAATTAACGAGTCCGAATTCCTTGAAGAGATCGTACTTATCCTTATCCCTAGGAGGATCCCCAACCCACAAGACAATGTTCGTCCGAGAAGAAAAACTACAGTATAGGAGCGGGTTACCGAGTAAGTTATGCGCCGCTCTCGGGTGTTAGAAAGAAGTCCTATTTCCAACCCCTTCATGGTTTATTATGGCATTCAGATGCTGTGTGTTGATTTCGTCAACTGAAGGTCTCTTAAAACCTTATTTAGCTCCGCCGGCTGCAAAAAAAAGAAGAAGAAGTTAAGTTAAACACAAACATTTGCGAGTATGAGAATTCAACAAATGAAGAGAAGATTGCAAACCAGGAAAGCCAAATTGCTTAGGACACATGCTTATTTACTAGATTAGGTTTGACGCTCCCAGTTATTACAATTATATCACTATACATCCCCTTATGGGAAGAAGCAAATCCTTCAATTAAGGAGGGCGAAAAATGCCTAGCCCTAAGATTCCATTTTTCGTCAACCAGGCTGAGAGAGTAGTAGTACTTGATTTCATTCATACCTAAGGCAAGGTTAAATCGCCTATTCAACTCGGCTATACGAAGTACGATTTTAATGGTGTTATGGGTCAATTGACCTTAAGTTTAACCTAGTTTCTTCGAGGAAATCGACCAAGAGAAGATTTAAAGGAAGTCTAAGCCTAGCAACAATGAAGAAAGAAGTGTAAATTGGGTACTATCCAGCGAGCATGGATTGGGTGACACTAAGCCTAAAAGGGTCCTCATTTTTATTACATTCCATCCAAATGGCACAAACTGGTATATATGAGTCGAACTCTAGCCTTTTGGCATCTGAAATTAGGGTGTATTTACCCATTGTTTTACTACAAATAGAGAGAACGAAGGTAATAACAACTAAGGTTTACAAAAAAAGTGTACGGAAGCAAGAAGAAAAGGGGAAGAAGAATAGGAAGTGAAGAAAGACTTACAGAGGTTAAGGAAATGTCCAAACTCTAGCAATGGATGAAATCATGTATCACTAGTAAGAAATGAAAAATTATTAGAAAGAAAATAGAAACCCTAGGAAAGAAACGAAGAAAATAATGATAAGAGTGAGAGAAAATGGGAAATCAAAAACCTTTTATAATTTTCCTACATTTTCTTCTTTCCAAATGGCGCTTTCTGCTTTAGGAATTCGCACTAATGATGACGTCTTTTTAATGAGACTTGATGGTTGTTTGCGCTTACACTCAATCAAAATCAACCGATAGGGATAAAACACGTGGTGGGAGCCTGGCCACATAAAAACCTTTCTAAAGTACAAGCCAATAAGATGAATTTAACTCTAGAAGTTCAAGCACAAGAGTTCACGAAGTCGACATAACCGAGTGCTTGGGGGGTAATTATGGGAGGTTCAAAATGGAATTCCCATTTGGGTCAAATACTTGGGGGAAAAGCCTAAATATGTCGAACGTTTTAGAGCCAAACATAAGTATAACAAAAGAACTATGATGGTTAGAAGAGGTTGCAAGTCTCTGGCCGTGTATGATTACGTTAGTCGAGCATAATTTTGATAGTTGAAAATGACACAAGTGTCGATATGGTCGATCCAGTCAACAGGAACAAGACACATGTACTTATGGACATGTTTGGCGTTCCCTGCTAAGATGGGTTCCTGAACGAATAGCCAGTGTACACCTGTAAAGTGCAAAGTTAGTTATAGATAAGAATGTACCCCTACGTGAAAAATGATAGATTGATGCACAAGTTATATTCTTAATAGTTCATGTTATGGTACCCTAATGAGCATTGTGACCCTAATTCTATACGTATAAATAGAAAATTGCTAGCTCATTTTACAGTGATCCAACTCTTACCATCCTTATAGTCATTCTCATACATTCTTTCTAAGAGAAAACCCACATTGTTATAACTACTTCAAGTAAGGCCATTAAAGCCAAGTGAAGAACATTCAGACACTAAGGAGGACATATTGTCAGATTGGGAATAACAGCCATTGGAGGAACCTACCCCACAAACAAATCCTGTCTCTGTTTATTGCAATTTTATTTTTCAAGTTTATCACCTTTGCCACATCTGGTTACCAAATCCTTTATTTTTGGGCTGGTTCTCTTTCTGTTGGGCTTGATTAGATTTCTACCACCCATATCTACCACCCACAGAAAATAAATTCAAACCAATTCAAACACATATCACAAGAAATTATTTATAAATAATCAATACAAAGTGTTTAAAATTTTTAAATAGCAAAATCTTAGCCAAACAAAACCCTAAAAACATATTTGAAGTGAATGAGAACTTTTTGTATTTATATAGCAGAAAATAGGGGTGGAAACATTTCCACCCACTAGAATGGATTCTGATGGAATGGATTTTGCGCTAAGGAATTTATTCTTCTTTGTTGAGTCTCTTATTTTTCTGTAATTTGCTACTTTCTTCAATTCTTACTCCAATCTTCACTCGGCCTTTATCAATCATCACTACCATGCACAAAAGAAAAGAAAAAGAATAAAAATTCCCAAGCTTTCCTTTGTTTCTTACTCCAATCTTCAATTCCCTTAGCCTTATCAATCTTTACTTCCCTGCACTTTTAATTTTTTTTCCTGAGTTTTCCTTCTGTGAAATGACCATTTTACCGTTGCTTTGATTTTATAAAATTCGATTGAACATTTAACTTGATTTCTTCGGGTTAAAAGTGTAGGTCAAAAAACAACCCTAGAAGGGCAGTATAAATAGGGTTTTTGAAACTTAATCCGGTTTTAAATTTGTTTCAAAGAAAGTTTAAGTTTATATCAAGAAACAAGCAAATCAAGCAAGAAATCCTAATCGCAAGTAATAATATAGCAAGAAAATAAAGAGCAAGATTTAGAAGAATAATGGTATACCAAGATGGAGCCACATTCTGATCACCAATAAATTTGAATTATGCTTCATTAGGCAATTGAAATACTACTTCATTCTTAAAACAATCAATAGATGCATGATAAGACACCAACCAATTCATACCCGAGATTATATCAAAATCTTTAATGTCAAGCGGTATTAAATCAACCAACAACTCCTTATCACACAATTTCATAGCACAACCTTTGTATACATTTCCCAGCAGCACTACGTCCCCCACGGGTGTAAATATAACCAAACTACGATTTAACAATGATAATGGTCTACAGAGATGCATAGTAAATGATAGTGATATACAAGAGTGTGTGGAACTAGGATTAACTAATACACATGCATCAACACCACATATATAAAGTATACATGTCACCACATCTGGAGTTGCTTGAGCATCTTGCCTTGTCATGGAATATACTATGCCTTGTGATCTACCTCCTCTTTGGTTTCTCCTACCACCCCGTTGTGGATCTCCTAATGAACCTCTATTACCCATGTTGACACTCCCCATTGATGATGTTACTTCTAATGTAGGACAATTCCTCTTTATATGACTTGGTTGTTTGCATTTGTAACACAACTGGGTATCAGCCATTGTATAATCTTTAATCATGTACCCTTCATTTTCACACCTAAAATAAGTGATCCCCCATGACCGTTCATTAGAAGATACATTTGCAAACGCATTAGTTCTACCACCCCTATAACTTTAGCCTCTACCAAAATTCGACCTTTGCCCGCGGTAACCACTCCTTTGTTCTCCGGTTGCTTGATATTTATGGCTTCCTTGACGTGATGACTATGCTCCTCCTTCCCCAGATTGTAGGAAGTCAAGTATACCCCTTTTCATTGTCTCACTCCTCCTTTCAAATTCCTTCACTCCCTTTTTGTGATTATCGCCTTGGCAATTAAATATGTGTAATTCACCACCTGAATAACTTCTATCCCTAATCTAATTGCCAATTTTAACCCTCCTTGAAACCTACGACATTTGGCTGCTTCATTTTGCAAGAAGTCAGGGGAAAATCTAAATAACTCTATAAACTTTGCTTCATACTACATTACAGTTGTGTCACCTTGAGTTAACCATGCATATAAATTCCCGTTCCTTTTTTAGCCGATACTCCATTGGAAAATATTTATTATTGAACCTTTTACAATTTGTTCCGATCTTATGACAGTCGGAACCTGAGGCACCACTCCACCAACCATTATCAATAGTCTATTTGTAGCATCCCACCAAAACCGAGCTTCGACCTTCAACATAAAAGTGGCCAATACTACTTTTTGCTCATCAGGGACTCCTATAACCTCAAATATATTCTCGATACTCTTCAACCAACTTTCTGCAAATAAAGGATCAGTTGTTCCAAAGAATGTTGGGGGCGACAACTTCATAAAATGCTCATGCACAGTGCTTCTATTATCACTACTTGCAACTTCTCTATCCATTACTTGAGCTACAGTTTGAAGTACTCTTCTATATCAATCAGGTTCATGTACTTCGTGTTCTCTTTGCACATCTCTCCCTTGGATATCGGCTATGGTAGGAGCATAAGATGCTTTCCCCTCGGCCACATCAAGATGATCTCCTCGTTTCATATTTTTACTGCAATATAGAATTAGTGAACACCAAATACAACAAAATATACATGTTACGATGTTAGTCAATGACCCAACAACGCACTCCTTAAGTCCATTGTCACTCTAGACTCTAACACAACTCAAGAATCTATAACCATAGCCTCTAATACCAAAATAGTTATCACAGCCGTCTCGGAGACCCTATGCAAATCTCACAGTAGAGGTGGACTAATAATAGCTAATAATCATAATTTCCAAAAATAAAAATTTAATCACTTGCGGAAGCAGAAA
This sequence comes from Lonicera japonica, assembly GCA_021464415.1. NCBI lineage: Eukaryota > Viridiplantae > Streptophyta > Magnoliopsida > Dipsacales > Caprifoliaceae > Lonicera > Lonicera japonica. The sequence continues at coordinate 65,434,188 of CM038467.1, forward strand.
AAACATTTGAAAATAAACATTACTTTGATTTTACAACAAATATCCATCTTCTATGTGACACCTTGCGAGTGATGAGTACTCCCTTGGAGGGGAGGAATTGTAGCTCAAAGGGGGCATCCCACATCGGAAGATGGGGGATCTTTGGAGACCCATATAAGTAGCAGTTGGTCGCTAATTAAGTACGAGGCCTTTTGGGGGCTCACTGGTTTCGGATCCCATAAGAACTCCGAAGTTAAGCGAGTAGTGGACCAGAGCAATCCTAGGATGGGTGACCCCTTGGGAAGCTGGTCGTGAGCTCCCAGAAACAAAGTTGTGCGGGAAAGCGCTGTCCAGTTGTAGCTGGAGAGGAGCCACCTAAAGCGGACAATATCGTACTGAGGTAGGACCGGGTCGTTACATTCTAAGTCATTTATTCGACCACCATCATCAAAAGACACAACGTGTGAAAATAATTCCCAACGACTTTTAATACACACTAGGGTTACATAACCATTTACCATATTTATACAAGATATACAAAGTTTATACAATTCTAAAAACATTTATACATCTTCTAAACACTATCTATACCTTGGCAGCGGACTACTTTCTTCCCCACCTGGAATGAAATTAAACATCGTAAGCACAAAGCTTAATGAATACACTACTCACACACCCAAGCAATAAATTATATATATATATATTCGTCTCTTACAAAGCCCGAGACTCAAGGTATTACAAATAGCAACCTCCCACAAAGCCTAAGGCCCAAGGCATTATATATATACTCTGGTCTCCTACAAAGCCCGAGACCCAAAGGCATTAATACACCAGCCTTCCACAAAGCCCAAGCCCCAATGCATTATATACAACGGTCTCCCACAAAGCCCAAGACCCAAGGCATTCACAATTTATATACATATAACTCCTTTACTTATCAATCCAAACTGATTAGTAATCCAAAAGTAGAAGTAGAAGTAGTAGCCCTAATCCAAAAGTACACTCACCTCAAAAGTTCACATTAACCAAACGTGAAAATCTACTTTCGTTGTACCGTAGAAGTAGTAGCTCATTTACCTATCAATTTAAACCGATTAGTAATCCAATCTCAACTCAATATACACATTTGTATATGTATAATTCATTCCCACAAGTTCACAATGAATAATACGTATGCGCAATTTCATTCACAATGCATTTTAACCATTCGAAATATATGCAGTCTCAACAGAGAGCTCAAACAGGGGACTTCCCTTGGTTTGATTATCCCCAAATTTTAATAGTATTTTTACAACATGTATATGAACAAATCACAAAATTTCAACTTAATCCAACGGTTAGATTAAAATATATTCATAGAATAGTACAATAAAAACTTGTTGTCCAGATTATACAACCGTGGAAATGGGTCAACTTTGGTGATTAAATTGTACTAATTGGATGTGAACTAGGTTATGATCCATACATTTCCAAAAAACTTAGTGTGTCTGCTTTCAAACCTAATTTACGGTTTGCAATTCGGAGTTATGTACAAAGAGTTATACCAATTCTAAGACAGGTGCATAAAACTGTCTACTAAAAGCAACTTCAAAGATTTCAACTCATTTTTGATACAAATCAAATATACAACCCTTGTAACTTTAAACTAACACCATTTAATTATTTTCCAGCATATATAACATCTTTTCTACCGATTAAAATCAACATAAATTAGGTTGAATCAACTTCACCATGAAAACCCTCAAATACACCAAGAACACACACACATACCCCAAGATCGAATACTCCCATACATGTATGTTCTTTTCTTCTAATCCAACTTTTCAACATGTAAATCATAAAACCATATAAAATAAATGAAGAAAAGATAAAGAACATAATTTACTAACTAATTCTTGATTTTCTATGATTTTTCTTTAATTTTCTCTTCTCTTTTCTTCTTCCTTTTCGTCTCCTCTCTATTTTCTCTATTTTTGGTAAATAATTAGAATTTTGCGAAGAAAATAGTGTATAATATCTATTATTGTTGAGCCAAGCACCTCAATTTGCCTTGTCATGCTTAAATAAAAATGAAGGAGAATAAGACACCTAGCACATGCTTGCAAATTTACACATAAGCACCACTGGCACTTTGTTTTCAAGTTTCACTCAATTTCTTCTACTTCTTCACACATGTAAGCACCTCATACTTTCTCATGTGAAATTCAAGATTGTACTACAACTTGTACATAACATTTAACAAATGAAATGCACACATAAAGCATGATTACAACTCTCCAATTCAAATATGTATACACAGCGTTAAACACCTGCTAATGTAATTATGTATGATGCATACTAGTCATGCTTAATTATCTAAATAAAATATGTTTAAGGTTTGGGGTGTCACATCACTCACACAAGAATCACTATTGCTAATCTTTGTAACGAACCTCTCACAATTTGATGAATAAACTTTGTTTAATGATGAACACCAATATACAATAACTCTCAAATGTATTTAAAGGATTACAAATGATGCTCACACTAGAGTTATCTAGTTTGATCAAGATTTATAGCTTAAATAATGAAGGATTGATCAAAATAATTTCTTGAATCTTTGAATATTAAAGATTGATGAAGAATATAAATGAATAGTGATTCTGGATGGTTTAAATGTGTCTTGGATGTTGTATATATAGTCCCAAACAAGATATGGCCGTTTTAGAGGTTTGGTAAAAGATTGGTGCAAAAAATGAAAAAAAATCAGAAATTCAACGGCTATATTCTGAAGTCTCAGTTGACTGAGCAAAACCCATTAGTCGACTGAGGAGCACTGTCCATCAGGCCAAATTCTCAAATTTTGAACTTCTGTAATTTTGCGACCAAATTCAATTTAAATGCTTGGGGAATGTCAAAAATATGTTTCTAAGACACCCATTTTCGTAAAAGCTCAAAATATGCTGGTTTGAATTTAATATGAATTTATTTCAAAAATCGATTTTTGGGAAATGATGTTTTCAAAAAGATTCAAATTCAAACTTCTTTTCAATCAATCTAGCAATCATATACGATTATATTTGAGCTATTATAATGATCAAAGAAGAAACTTTACTTAGGATCTAAGCACTCATTCAATTTTTGTTTTAACAAGCCTTCAAATGCTTGATAGATTATTTGGTTCTTCACTTGTTCTTAGACTTTGGTCTTCAAAATAATGAGTATTCCAATTTGCTAATTTGATTTAAGATGTTGAGAGGGAAACCAATGTGATTTGTATACTTGTAGAGGAGTGATCTCGATATTGGTTTGTCGGTTCTGGTCCACGTATGATAACGAGTGAATATTGGCTATACTTAAATCAACACTCATGTTAAATTACAAAATATTGAATCATTGTTATTATCAAAACAATATTAATGACCTTTTAGGTCAACAAAAAAAATGACATCAATTTCCTTCAATTACAAGCTTTTGACATGTTGCCTTTAGGACGATGCATGCACGATGTTAAGATTGAATTCAAGATTTATGTCAATTCTACATTAAAATCCTCACCATGCTTCTAAATCACATGAATATCAATGCAACGTTTGGTTTTTCAAGCCAAAAGTATGCAATAATACTACAAAATGTCCTCTTGTGAACGCAAAGTTGCATTCTTATCACCACTCTCCAAAATATCTAGACAAGACAAGTTAAGACAATCTCCTATCAAGTAAGGCAACTAAACTAGATAAGACATAATGAATCTTCACCAAGATACGCTACGAGTTACCAATCAAATTTATACTATCGTATTAGAGTTTTTACCATGTGTAATTCTTGTACTTAGCCTCTTATACAAAGGCTCCTATATCTTGAATCCCATATCATCTAGATACTAAGAGAAATACAAGTGGCTATGGAGCAGGTATATTTGTACGCTGGAGCATGTTACTTAGCTTGTCGGCTTTATGGTTTTGTTTGTCTTTCACTTATTCACACACAAGTCATAGTCGGATCTAGGCAATTTAATTGGATCCAAGTATAAGAAAATAATCTACAACAATCTATATAACAAAAAGGGTAATAGATATTTAATCATAAAATTGTATAAGGGGTAAAAAATGGGATGGTTGAAATTGCTAAACATTTTTTTAGCAGTGGAGGATCGCATAGTATAGTAGATATAGTGGTAGGCTCATATTGTTGATATGCCAAAAAATTGGTATAATTTATTATATTAATTTATAATTTATAGAGCATATATTATTAGTAATATTTATATTTTTAATATTTTTTAGGTATTAGAAACAAATTTGAAAAAGATTGAAAAACCTAGAGAATTTGAAGCAAGTGAAGACACCTAAAAGTGTTCAATACTTCTGGATGCATAACTTTTTACTGGGAACTCCAAATAATGCAATTCTTGAGCCTAAATTGAATAGAACTTCGAGAGATACAACTTTTTGGTTCAGCACCTTTTCAAATTGTGCCATCTCGGAGTCTGAAATTGCGATACAAATGCAGCAGTCAAAAATGACGAAAATTCAATAAATTGTGCTCAAATAAATGGGCCAAGCCTTATTAGCACTCAACCAAACAAGGAAAGCCCAGCCACCTAATTTAACTAATGAGCAGCCCACTCAAGTCCATACCCAATTAAATATTTCAAGGCCCAAGTTATCTAGCACCCAAATTAAATCCTAAAGCCCATAAAGTATACCTAACAATTATAAAAGAAGGAAAAAGGCAGCAAATTAGCCGAGCAGAAGCAGCCACTGCCGTGCATCTTTAGTTCTTCTTTTCTTTCTCTTTTTTTTTATTTACTCTTTTATTTTGAAGATTAAAGATTGAAAGTTTAATTTTAATTCAATGCCAAGTAAGTATTCTTTAATGTTATTATTTTATGTTTATTTAATTTTATTCATGCTAGCGTAAGTTTGTGCTAGGGTTTGGATGAGTATATTTAATTGATTCCCTTATACGTATTCATGTCGATTGAATCTACCAATTTAATGCTTTAATGTTGAATACAATTCTTCCTACTGGATGCCTATTTTAATTAACAAAAAAATAAAGTTGGATTCTTATTTTTTTTTTGTTGGATTCACCTTATGATTTGTTAAGAGCGGATATAGGGTGTGTTTTGATGGATATAGTGAGTGTTTTGATTTTATACATTAGTTTGGCTGTGAAAGAATTACAATTGAATTTTATAAATTAATTACTTGAACTTGAATGATTGTATTTTCCGCATCTAATAGAGTCGAGAGACCAAATTAGTGCGAGATAAGATAAGAGTTTATGTACATGAATACTTAGGAAGATGATATTAAATATATGACTCCAAAACCTTAGTCAATTAATTCATTAATTTTATTATCTTGCTTTGTATTATTTAATTTATTTCCATTACTTTAGTTTACTTGCTTTACTTTATTTAATTTAATTTGCTTTATTTAATTTGTTTGATAATCATAAAATTTCTTAGCTAGATTGGGAGTTTAGTGAAACATTAACAAGATAATTATAAAACATACTGTTTAAGTCTATATGGGATCGACCTCACTTACACGCTACACTATAAATTGATTCGTGCGTTTGCGAGTATTATAATTTATCACAACAAATGCCATATGCACCGCTAAAGCTAAAGGCTAAATTTTTAGGCTTAAAATTTTGGCACCATGCAAGGTAAAATGCTAAAAAGGTAACAAAAATGCTAAAGGAATGGTAAATATACTAGCCGATTGATGCGGGCAGGAAGGAAGCGTGAAGTTAAAAGAAGAATGGGATCCTCTTGAACTCGGTTTGTGAATTAAAAAGATAGAGAGAAAATTATGAAAATATATGATTTATTGATAAAAGATTGATTTTTACGTCAAAGGGGCATAATTTATTTATACTACTAGAATCGTAGATGTAACACCACCGCCTTAATGTACAGGATAACGCCTGTAATTAAGGCCTGGAGCGTTACTAACCTACCTTAGTAAGACTAAGATAGGTATATAGAAAGAAATAAGTCAACAACAACAGATATAGCAAGTATCACACTGCATAGGGTATCAAACATATTATATATTCCAGCACGTATCAAGTACACATAATCGAAACCATATGAATAACCAAAGTATATAAACTCTTCGGGCTAGCCGTGGCTTCTTGGAAAAAATATACATACATCACAGTAAACCAAAATATACACGTAGTATCAGAGCCTCTATATCGTCCCTGACCCGGTCGTGTCCTTGTCCTCGTGGGACTCGTGAGTACCTGAAATATTTTTAAAGAAAAATCGGGGTGAGCCATTTGCTCAGTAGGAGGGTACCAGGCATATGTTTAAAAACAAGTTTGTAAACATATTTTTTAGACCATGGTAATATCAATAATATCAACAGAAAATCCAAAATTCATCAAGTGATCATGCATGAACGTTAGCTCAAATTAACGAATTACAAAGAACCCAAAACTTCTTATTTATTGACCGAAATTCCTTCGGACCACCCGAATCATAAAACGATCATTCTCATATATATAAAAGAGTTAATATAACATAATTAACATTAATTAAAATACAGGATGTTACAATCTCTCCCACTAAATAAAATTTCGTCCTCGAAATTTAGACATTACATATTAATTAAACAACTCTGGATATTTTCCACGTATTTCTGTTTCTAACTCCCACGTCGCCTCCTCGGCTCTGTGATGCAACCATAGGACCTTCACTAACGGAGTAATTTTATTACGTAGCACCTGATCTCGATGGTCTAAAATTTGTATCGGGTGGGTCTCGTATGTTCCGTCATCTACGACCTCGAGATTTTCCCATTGAATTATGTGGGAAGGATTATGTACATATCGGCGTAGCATTGATACATGGAAGACATTGTGTACATTAGACAACTGCGGCGGCAAGGCTAGACGATATGAAACATTCCCAATACGTTCAAGAATCTCGAAAGGCCTAATGTATCGAGGAGATAGCTTTCCTTTGCTACCAAACCGCGTAATACCAAAACGAGGTTTGGTTTTCAAGAACACATGGTTGCTAACTTCGAACTCCAATGGACGACGGCGCTTATCGGCATAACTTTTCTGCCGACTCTGGGCGGTAAGGAGATGTTGTCGAATGGTTTTAATCTTTTCGGTAGTTTGCTCTACTAACTCTAGACCCAATAAGGTTCTCTCCCCAACTTCATACCAGCAAACCAAAGACAGCGCTCTACCGAATACTATTAAACAACCAGAATTTAGCGATGGGCCTACTTCGTGCCCTGTTTTGATCCACGAGAAGTACGAATTAGCTTTCGGCCAAAACACGAAAGTTGTAGAATGATACAAATATTAGAGACATACGCGAGCGAAACTTCAATCGGATAAATAATGGAAGAATTACAATAGCCCAAAGTTAGCTCAAATTAACGAATCACAAAGAACCCAAAACTTCCTATTTACCAACCGAAATTCATTCGGACCACCCGAATCATAAAACGATCATTCTCATATATATAAAAGAGTTAATATAACATAATTAACATTAATTAAAATACAGGATGTTACAGTAGACATGCCATAACTAATTAGGATTGCTTGGAAACTATTCCAAATAAATACTTAAAAGGAAAACCTAGATTACCAAAAATAAGAAAATACTTAAATCTAATATTCTAGACTTACTAAATCTCCAATAATTAAAATAAGATAATTATTGCCCTTAAGATAATAAAATTAAAATACATAACTAATAAATTAAAATTGTCTTGACGCATTCCGTGTCACCGATAAACATTTAGCCTAGGATATACAGTGTATCACCCAAGTGTGACAACCCTCGGATGATACACTGTGTATCGTCCAATGCATTTGAAAAAAGATAAAAGCTTCCTTGGGCGATACACATTGTATCGTCTCATGTAATATACTTTTTTTTAATATGGCAACCATTTACAATTAACAATAAAAGTGAAAGAACCAATTGACATAAATCTTCTTGCACAAAGCTATTATTTGTAAATCCTCTCATGCATCCATTTTTCTTTTAATAATATGTGTCTTGTTGTTGTGGGACGGAAACGTGAGGTTAAAAGAAAAATGGCGTCGTCTTCAACCTGGCTCTTGAATTAACAAGAAAAGAGAGAAAAATCTCAAAATATATGATTTATTGATAAAAGATTGATTATTACATCAAAGGGGCTAGCATATTTATACTACCACAATCCTAGACCTAGCATAAATAATTAGGATTGCTAGGAGACTATTCCAAATAAATACTTAACATAAGGAATGTAACGACCCGATCTCACCTCAGTACAATATTGTCCGCTTTGGGTAGCGTCCAGCCGAGCATCAACCCCGGAACTTCTACCCTCACGGCATTGTTTTTAGGAGCTCACGACCAGCTTCCCAGGGGGTCACCCATCCTGGAATTGCTCTGGCCCTCTACTCTCTTAACTTCGGAGTTCTTATGGGATCTGAAGCCTGTGAGCCTCCCAAAAGGCCTCGTACTTAATTAGCGACCATATCTTACTTATATGGGTCTCCAAGAATCCCCCATCTTCCGATGTGGGATGCCCCCTTTGAGCTACATTTCCTCCTCCCAAGGGAGTACTCCATCACTCGCAGGGTGTCACAAGGAAAACCTAAATTATCAAAAATAAAGACATGCATACTTAAATCTAATAATTTAGACTTACTAAATCTCTAATAATTAAAATTGTCTTGACACATTCCGTGTTAATCATCTAAAAGGCTTTCTCCTTAGATGATACATTTGTGTATGCCTAATTTTATTTTGATAATATGTAATCCAAATAAATCCAAGAAAGTACTATGAAAAAAAATACTAAGCATAAATTATAATCCAGAAATTCAAGCCTTATTTTCCTTCCTAGGACAAGAGATCGAGCCTTGATCTCCTTCTTTTCCCTTTCTCTAATATTGATCCAGGAGTCGTATATAAAATTATAATGCTTTTATAATAAAAATAAAATTAATAATATGAAGCTTGACCATTAGAATAGCTATTCGAATTCAAGAATAACGTACATCCAGAGACTAAAATGACACCGGTGGATTCAGGGAAGAGAAAATTGTTTGACGAATAGAGAGAGATAAGAGAATGAATAATATTGATGTGTTTGATGAATGAATACAAGGTCCCTTAAATAGGGATGGAATGAGCTATACATTGAAGTAATAATAATATCCCATGATTCTAGGAATCATAGCGGTAGTCAACTATATCATATATAAGCCTATACCATATCTATGCATATATTCTAATACTCCCCCTCAAGTTGGCATACCTATATCAAACATGCCTAACTTGTTAATCAGCTTGGCGAATACCTTCCTTGTCATGGCCTTAGTGAGTATGTCGGCTAATTGATCTTCAAAACGTACATGAGAAACATAAATAACTTTCTCTTCTAACTTCTCTTTGATGAAGAACCTATCCACTTCAACATTTTTTATTCGATCATGTTGAACTGGATTGTGTGCGATATCACATGCTGCCTTGTTGTCACAATATAGTACCATGAGTTCTTTCGGAGGAAAATCGAGATCTGTTAGTAGCAGTTTCAACCACAATAACTCTTGAATACCAACTGCCATTTCTCGATATTCTACTTCTGCACTTAATCGGGATACTACATTTTTATTTTTACTCCTCTAAGTGACCAAGTTTTCTCCTACAAATGTGAAGTACCCTAAGGTAAACCTTATGTCACATATATTACCTGCCCAATCAGCATTACTGTATCCTTCAACCTTCAGGAAATCCTCCTTTTTCACTACACCATTTCTCGCTAACTAGCACGCTCATTTGGCACGGTTTTTTACCGTGCCAAATTTTGGCAGGTCTTGACACACATTTGGTACGGATTAAGGCCGTACTAATTTGGTACTGCTCATTACAGTGGCAAAAGCGTACCGATCTGCATATTCTCTTTCCAACCCTTTGACCAAATCTCCCACCCACTTGAAAAGTTAATTTTGAATTATTTGAAGCTTCCCACCATAATTTTGTAAACTTTTTGAAAAAAATTTAAAATTCAATCCAATTTTTTTAAAAAAGAAAAATCGTAAGGAAATAAATTATTTTTTATTTTTTAACTTTTTATGAAAAAAAATTAAATTTGAATGAAAATTATGCCTAGTACCTAGATGACTAGATCCCATTTTTCCCCAAATCAAAATAATTTTATTTTGACTCTTATGTATTATTATTTTGAAAATTTTATATGTTATATTATATTTTTATTTTAAATATACTAGTTTCATTTTGGAAACATGTACAATTAAACTTTTGATAACTAATATTCAATAACTTAATGATTCTACTATAACCATAATTTAAATTTTTTTTTGAGGAACAAAGTACATAATGGATATTTGAATTTAAATTTGTAATTTTTAAAAATAATTTAAAAAATGCTATTTTATAATACTCATTGTTATACTAAAATTAAATTTAATACTAGTTATACTACAACACGAAAACTTTTTAGCTTGTACAATTGAAATAGATAAGTAAAGTAATTCTATCAAATTACAAATATCTTTAATTTATAGCATCCAAATAGTAGTAATTAGTCACATAGAGTCACCAATGCAGCTAAAATAAATAATTGTATATCTTTTAGCGGGAAAATACATAATTGTAATCTTAATAACAGCACATGGTGTACCCTTGGTGAGAGTCTATACTGTTAATCTAGCATTGAAAATTACTACAAAATGATGTTAATTGAGAGATATGAAGAACACATTCATTAACCACTATACCAAATGCATCTTCTTAATGTAAGTAATTACTAAGAATCATATTACATGTATATAGAGTGTGTCACTAGACTAATATCTATACTTACTATATATTAAACATGTCTAGGATTTTTGGTATGTACATACTGCACAAAATTATCAAATCTCGTGCTAAAATTGCTATAAAATAATGCTAAGGGCAAAATTTTAACTTACGATATTCAGGATTTGAAGCTATATATTTTTATTGTAAAAAATTACAAAATATATATATTGCACACACGTATAATTACTTACAACTAGTATGAACTTATGATCTTAAGAAACCCATGGTTTACATGTCAAATAATGCACAAACATTAAATGTTGGTAGGACTTGAGCATGAGGAAAAGATGTCGATTACACTTTAGTAGCAACCCAAAGTTGAAATTACAAACCCATTACATTTCATTAATTTGGAAGAAAAAAAGTTACATTCATTATATTATTTTTTCGAACTATATTGAATAACGTGTAAAATTACTTACAGACATATATTGAATAGCTACATAAACAAATATATATTATTATATGTAAATATTTATGTTATATAGTGTATAAAAAATAATAAACTAAATTACTTGTATAAAATTTTTATTTTACTGACTCGATCCGTCTCAAAGAAACCAAACCGAAATCAAATATATTTGGTTCAGGTTTGGGATGTGACATTGCAAAATCGAACAGAAGTCGGTTTAGTGTGAATTTTTGTGCCTCTGAACCGAACCGACCGATTAGTATAAAATAATAATAAACTTTATTATATATATTTATATAACTAATTTTTTTGGGGTCTATATATAACTAATTAGGTGTATAAGTTTATTTATATAAATTATAAAATATTGTACTAAACTAATGTCTAATTACTAAACCCCTAGCCCGGGGAGAACTATATGGGATTTCGTGGTTATAACTTGAGATATTGCTCGTACAAAAACTAGGGGTGTGCATAATCCAATCAAATACGCTCAAACTGACTGATCCAATCTAATCAAATTTTGATTGGATTCGGTGAAACTAGTGGATTGGAATATTGGATTAGTTTGCGCTTTAGAAAACCAAGCAACCATTGGATCGGTTTGGTTATCACCTTGGCGAAACCATTGTCAAACCGATCCAATCTAACCTTAACTAAAAATGACACTTGTCTCTACATAATTGATTATTATTATACACTAGGTTATTAATATAGATCGGGTTGCACCTAATTATTTTACATATATAAAAGAACCGAACAAGTAATTAAACCCTAATTTATTTATTTTTTATTTAATTTAATAATTAATGACATACTAAATGTGAAAAGTAGATAACTATTTTGAGACATTTATAAATAAAATAGTGGACAATTAAATTAAGACGGAAGGAATAATTTCTTAACTTAGCAACAATAATCATCCTTATTACCAAGAACAAGGATGCAAAACTCGACACGAGTTCAATTTTTTTTTTGTAACTTTAGATTATAACAAATATTTATACGCGAGATTGCAAGAACGGTAAAAAAATAAAAAATTATTTAAGGTTCACGGTACTTTACTTCGAAATTTAGCTTGATGCCTTTTTTTATTTTTTAGGTCTTTACTTCAAAACTTCAAAATTTTTACTTTTTAAGGCACCGATCCAAAAACCCAAACACTCAATACTCGATTGTCTCTCGCGCCGCACAAAACTCACACCTATCACTCTCTCGCCTCTCCCTCGCGCCTCTCCTAGTCTCCTCTGTCGCTTGCCGGGATCACATCTATCTCGCGTCTCTCGCCGAGTATCACCTCTTTCTCACCGTTTCTCTCTGCTACGAATCGAAGGTAATTTTTCTAGCCAGAACTCTAACTTTTAGATCTAGGGCTTGTGGTAATCAGATCTACCTGTGTAAATCTTCATTATTATTTTTTTAAACCAACAAAATCCCGCATTCAACATATTTACTGGCACCCCAAACTCCCCCAACCCCCAAAAAGACTACCCACACCTACTATGCTACTACAATCTATCTCCAACAAAGACTTCAACAACTGGGGAAGACAGAATGAACAGAAAATATTTCTTTTCATTTGTTCTTGTTTTATATTTATATACAGATCTACCTCTTGTGAACAGGTCTAGGGCTTGCGGTGAACAGATCACCTGGTATGTATATGAAGCTCATAAAGATTTGCACACCAAACGGAAGCCATTTGCTCATTTTTACCTAATTCATGGGACACTTTGGTAAATGGTACGTTACCTAGCTTAGGGTGCGGTGTGGTGGGGGTAGACTTGATTGGAATGTTAATTCAAGTGGTGATTGGTTTGGAACATATGCTTCCAGGTCACTTTCAATATAAATATGTAAATATCTTTGATATTTCTGGTATAGTAAGTAAATTTGTCATTATATATGAAACTATATGTCTCTTTTTTTTGTGTATGTGCTTGTCAAAATAGGGGGTTGCTAGACATGGCCTTTTGAGTCGTGAACACACCCTATTTGGGGTCGGCGCATCATAAGTAGGGGTTGTCCACGAATTAGGCAGCACAAACTCTTACCCTATCAACCCTTACTTTTAGCATGATTGAAATTGCCCTTCGTGGGTTTTTTACCTTACCCACATATTTAAAAGGTGGGTAGTGACTCCATTTAGAAATGATTAGAATCTTGATGTTTATAAGTGGCTTTTCTGAAAAATAATGGAAACTCAGATTAGTATTTGCTTTTTTAAGTTGAAATGAATTGAATATGTGTAGAAAGGTCACACAAATATACTGTTGTTTTTATATCTTTTACTGTAGTTATATAAATGCCCATACATGGGTAGTGTCACGGGGTGACCCTCTCGACCCCGCGCGGCGCCTGGCATCCGGACTCCCCCGGATCCGAGCCAGCCTAACAACAGTGGCAACACGCAGCGGAACGCGCACAAGACACCGAACAGGCCCTTACGTACCTGCATAGATTCCCGAAACCCATTAGTACCGCAGACAAATAAGGACCGCATCGCCATGCCTCCTGGTGTTAGGCTTCTTCACGCATTGGGGTGTAACAAACCACCCCCACTCAATTCTGCAACGCCCTCGTTGCAGGTTCTGACCTTGTGGCCGCCACCAAAGTCATATTGCGTGCCCTTCACCGAAGCTCCACGATTCACCACAGTCCGGTTCTTCCCGGACTTCCACTTCCACTAGTGTAGTCATGTCTCCGCTCATCTCTTCATAGCTTGATCCGCTGACCAACCTCTGATACCAATTGTCACGGGTGACCCTCTCGCCCCCGCGCGGCGCCCGGCATCCGGACTCCCCCGGATCCGAGCCAGCCTAACAACAGCGGCAACACGCGCGCAGCGGAACGCGCGACAAGACACCGAACAGGCCCTTACGTACCTGCATAGATTCCCGAAACCCATTAGTACCGCAGACAAATAAGGACCGCATCGCCATGCCTCCTGGTGTTAGGCTTCTTCACGCATTGGGGTGTAACAAACGCTTGTTAGACCCTAAGTAGTTGGGGTTGGAGTTGGCATGACTTGGTTGCACCATTGCCAAGGCATGCCCGGTAGAAATAAGGGGTGCAGGATTTTAGAGGCTTTCTGTGCGGGCAGTTAGGCTCTATTCGAGAAATCCAGCCAAGTGCGTGGGCACTTGGGTTGCAGCAACTTGTGACACCTGATGTGCACTGCTACCACTTTGGATATTTCATTAAGTGGTATTATAGGGGGCTGGTGTAAGCTGTGGCATGCAGTCCCCATGCGGGCTAAGCGTGGGCGTCCGACACAGTACGTGGGTTACTAGAGTTGCATTGTGGGCTAGTGTTGCCTAAGTCATGAGTGGCTCGTGACTTGAAATTGTGGGAATTCGAGAAAGGACCGAAACTACGTCGTTTTGGATACGTGGATAGGCAGCTGAGGAAGCTAGCTGCATGTGGGCAGTTGGCTGTCTAAATTGAGACAAGGGAAACTCCCTTGCACATGCTTGGCACAAGACAAGGTAGTTTTGTGTGGACAAAACTACCTGGCAGTTGTGTTGGTTCTTATGTTTGAATTTGAACAAGGCAGTTGTGTTGGTTCTTGTGTTTGAATTAGACAAGGCAGTTTTGTGCAGACAAAACTGCCTTGCAGTTGTGTTGGTCTCTTGTGTTTGAAATTTGAATTCCCTAGGCAGTTGGGGTTGTCAACTGCATGCATGTATATATGTCTGCAGCCAAGTGTGTTTGGCTAGTTAGACAAATTCGTGATTGGTGTATTCCTTGTAACTATTGAGGCAATAGAAAAGGTTTGGGAGTGTTGTCCCTGTAATTTGCTTGCTTGTCCCTATATTCTGAATTGTGAGTGTGTGTGCTTGTATTTGCTGGTTGTTTGTGGAAACAACGCGATCACTAGGTAAGCCTCTAACGGAAAAAAAAAAGAGTTACCCCGTGACAATTTGGTATCAGAGCCAGGTTTGGCTTAGAAATTCGTGAGATCATTGTTTGACAGTATCCATGGCTGGTGGAATAGTGGAAATCCGTGAACGTGTGACTCGCTTGGAAGAACTCGTGGGTGTTCCTCCTGCGGGGGAGGAAACCAATCCCACTCTGCTTGTGGGCATGGAAGAAATCTGGGCTGAATTGCAGTCCCTTCGTGTTATGCTTGAGAATCATGTCAGAGATACCGGGGAACAAAATGACTCGGTTATCGCTGATGTGAAGGCTCTTGCAGATGATCATAAGGCCAGGCTTTCCAACCTCGATGTAGAACTTGGAATTCTGGAAGATGGCATTCCGTTCCTCTGGCGGTGCGTCTGGATCTGATGCATTTGCCTTCAAAAAAACGAAAGTCCCTGAACCGAAGCCCTTTTCTGGTGGCAGAAATGCAAAGGAATTAGAGAATTTCTTGTGGGGATATGTCTCACTACTTCAAGGCAGTCCGTACACCGGATGCCTGCAGAAGGTTAATCTTACAAGCATGTTCCTTTCAGAGATGCGAAATTGTGGTGGCGCACATCGGTATGAGGATGAATCTCGTCCTCAAATTCAGACTTGGGAAGCAATGATGAAGGAATTGAGAGAGCAGTTCCCTTCCTACCAACACTGTATGGCAGGCCCGTGATAATCTCCCCGGTTGAAGCAAACTGGTACTGTTCGTGAGTATGTGAAAGAATTCTCGTCCTCCTGTTGTTGGACATTAAGAACATGTCTGATGATGACATAATGTTCAACTTCATAAAAGGACTGCAGAATTGGGCACAAACTGAACTGCGGAGGCAAGGTGTCAAAGACTTGCTCGCAGCCATGACCGCGACAGATGCGTTGGTCGATTACAAATTTAATGCAGCCCTAGCAGAGAAGGACAAAGGGAAAGCAAGGAGGGGTCGAAGAACAATAAGTGGAAGAATAAAAAAAAGGCCACAATGAAGGTTCCACTTCAAATGTTTCACAGACCCAGCATGAAAAACCCGCAGCGTCCAAGAGGGGAGGGTGTTTCATTTGTGATGGCCCGCACTTGGCCAAGATTGTTACAAGAAGGAAAAAGTTAATGTTATGGTGGGGGAAGAGGAAAGCCATTCTGGAAATGAACCAACTCGCGTCAACCCCGCGTGCAACTCCTCAATGTGATTCAGAGGGAAGTGCAGCCTGCGCGACCGTGAATGGGTTGATGTATGTTCAGGTTTTGCTGAACAATGTGGCTATTCGTGCGATGGTTGACACAGGTGCCACGCACAACATCGTTTCACAGACCGAGAAGTGCAGAGATTAGGCCTCTCATTGGTTGATGATGGCAACAGAATCAAAGCAGTGAACTCGGATGCGAGACCGGTTGTGTGTTGCAAGAGATGTGTCTTGAAAGTGGTAATTGGTGTGGTCGTTGCAGTTTCATGGCTGTGCCTTTGGATGATTTTCAAGTCATACTCGGCTTGGAATTCTTCCTTAAGGCGCAAGTTTCAGTTATGCCGCATTTGCAAGGATTGTTCATCATGGATATGCCAAATCCGTGTTTTGTTCCATTGTCGAGGACCCGAGGCCAGACAGAAATGTGTTCTGCCTTGCAGTTGAAGAGTGGTTTGAAGAAAGGGGAAATGACATACTTGGCTATGATCTTTGAGGAAGAGGAATCCGTGGGTTTGCAGGTGCCGGAATCTGTTGCAGAGTTACTGAAAGAGTTCGATGATGTGATGCCTGATGAACTCCCATCAAAATTGCCTCAAAGGAGGGAGATTGATCATGCCATCGAATTGGTGCCTGGTGCAAAACCGCCAGCACAGGCCCCATATCGCATGGCCCCGACTGAGTTGGCTGAGTTACGGAAACAGTTAGATGAGATGCTGAAGGCTGGGTTTATTCGGCCTTCGAAGGCGCCTTATGGTGCCCCTGTTCTTTTTCAGAAGAAGAAGGATGGTTCACTCAGAATGTGTGTGGACTATCGGGCCTTGAATAAGGTCACCATTCGAAACAATTATCCAGTGCCGATTCAGGATGAATTGTTTGATCGTTTGGGGAAAGCCAAATTCTTCACCAAAATGGATCTGCGATCAGGGTATTATCAGGTCAGAATTGCTGAGGGTGATGAGCCGAAAACTGCTTGTGTAACAAGGTATGGCTCTTACGAGTATCTAGTTATGCCTTTCGGCTTGACAAATGCACCGGCTACTTTCTGTACATTGATGAACAATTTGTTTAGGGAGTACCTTGATCATTTCATGGTGATATATTTGGATGATATTGTGGTATATAGTCGAACCCTTGAGGAGCATGTTGAGCACCTCAGGTTGGCCTTAAAGAAACTAAGGGAGGCAAAATTGTACTTAAAATTGCAAAAGTGTGAGTTTGGCCAGAAGGAAATCATGTTCCTTGGCCATATAATTTCTGAGGGTAGCGTGCGAATGGACCCAAAAAATCCAGGCTATTGTGGAATGGCTGCTCCCAAAAAGGTCACAGAACTTAGGAGTTTTCTGGGTTTGATGAATTACTATCGAAAGTTTGTGAAGGGGTATTCTAAGAAATGTGCTTGTTTGACCGATCTGTTGAAGAAGGATAGGCCTTGGATCTGGTCGCCTGAATGCCAGGAGGCATTCGACAAATTGAAGGCGGTAGTAACTACTAGTCCCATACTTCGTTTGCCTGATTTTGATTTGCCTTTTGAAGTCCATACAGATGCATCGGACTTTGCAATTGGGGGTGTTCTGGTTCAGGCAGATCACCCTGTGGCTTTTGAAAGCAGGAAACTTAGTGATACCGAGCGGCGGTATTCAGTTCATGAGAAGGAGATGACAGCAGTCGTTCATTGTGTTCATACATGGCGGCACTACTTGTTGGGTAGACATTTCCTTGTGTTTACTGATAATGTTGCTACTAGTTGCTTTAATTCTATGAAGAAACTAACCCCTAAACAGGCAAGATGGAACGATTTCATGGCGCAGTTCCATTATACATTGCAATATAAACTAGGGAGTGTGAATCAGGTTGCTGATGCTCTTAGCCGCATGCCAGCGGTGGTTGAGAATGCAGAATGCAGTACTGCAGCGGTAGTGAGAGTTACAGCAGTTTCACAGGTTACAGGTGACATATTGCAGCAGATCAGGGAGAAGACTGATCTAGATCCGGTTACCAGTCAGATAGTGAGACAGGTGCAGGATGGTTTGATCCGAAGGTTTTGGGTCGAGGATGGCGTTTTGTATGCAAAAGGGCATAGACCGTATGTGCCAAAGACGGGTGGGTTACGGCAGGTTTTGCTGAAAGAAACTCATGATGCTCTTTATGCAGGTCATCCAGGGCAAGAACGCACACTTGCTCTTATTTCTGAGAGTTATTATTGGCCCCGTATGGAAGCAGATGTTGAACTCTATGTCAAAACTTGTCTTGTTTGCCAGCAGGATAAGACGGAGAGGAAGAAAACAGCAGGTACTTTGGAACCCCTCCCAATTCCATCCAGACCTTGGGAGAGTGTTTCAATGGACTTCATCAACGGCTTGCCAAAGGTGAAGGATTTCGTGTCCATAATGGTTGTTGTGGACAGGTTCTCAAAGTATGCCACATTCATTCCTGCTCCAAAAGTGTGTTCTGCTGAAGTTGCAGCAGATTTGTTCTTTAGACATGTGGTCAAGTTCTGGGGGTTGCCGTTGGATATCGTTAGTGACAGGGATGCACGGTTTACAGGACGGTTCTGGACCGCGCTATTTGAGATGTTAGGGTCTTAGTTGAAATTTTCCACAGCAAATCATCCTCAAACCGATGGGCAGACAGAACGTGTTAACGCTCTGCTCGAGGAGTACTTGCGGCATTATGTGACCACAAATCAGTCGAACTGGATTGATTTACTTGATGTGGCACAGTTCAGTTATAATCTGCATCAAAGCTCTTCTACAGGTCAGAGTCCGTTCGAGTTGGCTACGGGCCAGCAGCCACTCACTCCGCATGAAGTTGCCAAACAGAAATCTCAGGGTCGTTGTCCTGCAGCCTATCGTTATGCTCGAGAAAAGCAAGAGAGGGCTGAGGAGGCCAAAGATGTGTTGGCTAAATCAGTGCGAAGAATGAAGAAATGGGCAGATGAAAGTAGAAGGCCAGTTGAGTTCGATGTGGGTGATCGAGTGATGCTGAAGTTGACTCCACAGGTTTGGAAGAAAATTTGCCGGAAAACCGCTCACAAAGGGTTGATCCAGCGATATGATGGTCCGTTCGAGATCACAAGGAGGATTGGAAGGTTGGCTTATCGCCTTGATTTGCCAGCCCGACTCAAACTCCATCCAGTCTTTCATGTTAGTTTTCTGAAGAAGTATGTTGAGGACACAAATGATCCTAGCAGGGGTGCAAGGACACGGGCTCCTCCAACAATCAGAAAATAGTACACCGAGGTTGCTGAGGCAATCCTAGATCACAGAACCGAGGGTCAGAGTAAGAAGAATCAAGAACTTACTACTTGGAAAGTGGAAAGGAAAGGCACCAGAAGAAGCAACTTGGGAGAAAGACACACAGCTTTGGCAGTTTGAAAACTTGATCCACCGTTACTTAGACTCGACCTCGACGAGGACGTCGAGGAAATCTAGTGGGGGTGGCTTGTTAGACCCTAAGTAGTTGGGGTTGGATTTGGCATGACTTGGTTGCACCATTGGCCAAGGATAGCCGGTAGAAATAAGGGGTGCAGGATTTTAGAGGCTTTCTGTGCGGGCAGTTAGGCTCTATTCGAGAAATCCAGCCAAGTGCGTGGGCACTTGGTTGCAGCAACTTGTGACACTGATGTGCACTGCTACCACTTTGGATATTTCATTAAGTGGTATTATAGGGGGCTGGTGTAAGCTGTGGCATGCAGTCCCCATGCGGGCTAAGCGTGGGCGTCCGACACAGTACGTGGGTTACTAGAGTTGCATTGTGGGCTAGTGTTGCCTAAGTCATGATGGCTCGTGACTTGAAATTGTGGGAATTCGAGAGAAAAGGACCGAAACTACGTCGTTTTGGATACGTGGATAGGCAGCTGAGGAAGCTAGCTGCATGTGGGCAGTTCTGCTGTCTAAATTGAGACAAGGGAAACTCCCTTGCACATGCTTGGCACAAGACAAGGTAGTTTTGTGTGGACAAAACTACCTGGTTGTTGTGTTGGTTCTTATGTTTGAATTTGAACAAGGCAGTTGTGTTGGTTCTTGTGTTTGAATTAGACAAGGCAGTTTGTGCAGACAAAACTGCCTTGCAGTTGTGTTGGTCTCTTGTGTTTGAAATTTGAATTCCCTAGGCAGTTGGGGTTGTCAACTGCTTGCATGTATATATGTCTGCAGCCAAGTGTGTTTGGCTAGTTAGACAAATTCGTGATTGGTGTATTCCTTGTAACTATTGAGGCAATAGAAAAGGTTTGGGAGTGTTGTCCCTGTAATTTGCTTGCTTGTCCCTATATTCTGAATTGTGAGTGTGTGTGCTTGTATTTGCTGGTTGTTTGTGGAAACAACGCGATCACTAGGTAAGCCTCTAACGGAAAAAAAAAAGAGTTACCCCGTGACAGGTAGTATCTGAGTCACTTAAATCATAATTTGGATTCTCGTCTCTTTGTGATATATAGTAGTACTCAGAGAGAAATCATGATATAGATTAGTTGCTGAACGGATAACTAGGTGTACTTGAGTTTTTGTTTATTTATAGAACCCATATATGCATTAGTATAACTTCTATGTCCCGAATATAATTTTGATTATAGCATCGTAGGATTAGGTATGACAAACAATATTGATCATTTATCATATATTTTGTGTAAGTATTTAAGTACTCCTTAACTATTAAGCTAAGCAATCGGTATTGGGTTATCATTTGCTATATTAACTATTTTGTGAAATTACTTGAGTACTTCTTATCATTTGCTTTTAACAGCTCTGCTTGCGCTCAAGTTCTTTGGAGTTAAGGTACTTGGTTGAGTGATATTTGAACGGTGCGGGTATAGGCAAATGGGTTAGAAATTAATAAAACCTCTCGGTAAAGCATGAGTTTTTTTTTTCTAATTGTAGATGAATGTGAAGATTCACTTTTGTTGAACAAGCCTTTTTTTTTCCTTTTCTTTTATACAAGCGATGATTCCATAATATAACTTTTGCTCAATAATATGTATTAAGTTGTAGTTAATTATTTCATGAATGTCGAACCATAACCTAGACTAAAGTTGTATTATAAAAAATAAAGTTTGGTGAAATTCTAACTTTGTAGAGTTGCATTTGTAATTTTCAGTTTGAGTTGCAATTTGTCACCCTTTGATAATTTTGTGTTTTCTTATGAATACCCAGGTCACAAAGAGGAGGCAAGGATTTTGGTGGTGACAACTTAGTAGGGAGAAGAACATCTGAAGACAATGAAAGCAGTCTACTATATCTCCCAGCTTTGTGATAAAGGAGGCAAGGATTTTGGTGTTGACAACTTCATAGGGAAGAGAAGAACATTTGAAGACAATCAAAGTAGTTTACTATACCTCCGAGCTTTGTGATCAAACATTAATTGTATAAGCTTTAAACATGGAAATTTTGTAGGTTGGCGAATTAGATTCAGAATTTTTTTAATAAAAGTACACTTTGATTTGCACGTAGAACGGAAGTCATGTTTCAATTATGGTTTAGTTTTTTACAATTTGGTTGGATGAATTTGTTTTGCTGCATATACAATTTTGATTGGTTTTGCAAAAACAAATTTTTTTTTTCATCATAATATTAAATAATTTGACACGGTGTATAGCAGTGCCCAAAGCGTGCAAAAAAGTCAAACTAAGTTGACCGAAGTGTGACGTGTTTAAACTAATTGACCAAACGTGTTTGAATGGAAGAGTGACACGAGTATCAATATTGGCACGGCTTCTAGCCGTGCTAATTGTGTTCTAGATTCTGTGAATCAGCTCCCTTTGACCAAAAGTATTGCACACATAAGGCACGGTATGGAACCGTACTAAAAAATTTGGTACCGGTTCTATTTAGCACGGCTCGGAGCCGTGCCAAAGTCGGTCAGCCACGGTGTAGCACCGTGCCAATTAGCGAATTTTGGTGTAGTGTTTCTGAAACAAGATTCCCTTTCTAGGAGATGCTTTGAGATAACTGATAATCCTCACAACTGCCTGCATATGCTTCTCCCTTAGATTATTTATGAATTGTCTGACATACTCAATGCATATGATATATCAGGCCTTGTATGTGCTAAATTCATCAATCTTCCCACCAATATCTGATAGCGCCCTTTATCGATTGTTACTTGATCTGTTTCATCCTCTAACTTCAATCTTTCATCTATTGGAGTCTCTGACGGTTGACAAGCAGACATTCCGGTTTCACTTAGTAAGTCTAGGGCATATTTTTTCTGAGAAAAGAAGATACCTTTTGATGATCTAGACACTTCGATTCTCATAAAATACTTCAAGTTCTCAAGGCATTTCATCTCAAACTCCTGAGATAAGAGCTTCTTCAATGCCCGTTGTTCTTGAGGGTCGTTTTCTGTGAGCACCATGTCATCTACATAAACAATAAGTGTTGTAATCTTCTCATGACTTTTCTTCAAAAATAAAGTATGATCAGAATTACACTACTGTACCCAAACTTTCGCATTGATCTCGTGAATCTCCCAAACCATGCTCTGGGGGATTGTTTTAGTCCATACACAGATTTTTTCAACTTGCAGACTTTATTCATATGCTTAACCATGATCTTATATCTAGGTGGAAACTCCATATACACCTCCTCCTCTAACTCCCCATGTAGGAAGACATTTTTTACGTCGAACTGTTGTAGAGACCAGCCCAAGTTTGCAGCTAATGAAAGTAATACATGCACAGTATTGATCTTTGCCACAGGCATAAATGTCTCCAAATTCCATGTGTCTATGTGTAACCTTTTGCAACCAGTCTTGCCTTGAATTTTTCGATTGTTCCATCTGCTTTAAATTTCGCAGTGTACACCCACTTGCAACCCACCTTTTTCTTGCTGGTAATTCGATCAATTCCCATGTGTCATTTTTTAACAAGGACTTCATCTCTTCATCCATTGTTGATTTCTACTTAGGATTACATAAGGCTTCCTTCACACTGTTAGGAATAGATACAGAAGATAATTGATTCATAAAGGATATATTAGATGCAATTAACCGATCATAAGACACATAATTACTCATAGGATACTTGGCTTTACTGGTAAAGTCTGGGTCATATGTGGGTTTATGTACACCTCTATTTGTTCGGTTAGGAAGCTGTTTTATAGGAATAGAAGAACATGATACCTGGGAGGTCTCAGTTTTAGGGATATTTGAAGTGGACGATTGGTTGTCTGCGTTAGGTAGAGACAGAGACGGCACGACTTCACTCGAAAAGGTTTATGTTATTTCCATATCAGGGGATGACGTGATTTCGGTTGTCTTTGCCAGTGGTGAACTCGAAGTCAATGTTGGAATTACCTTTATTTACCTTATCTCTTCCTTATTGATATTTCCAAATAACTGAACTTCCTTATAATGTTCCCCCTGAAGTGCAGTCCGGTGAAAATACATATTTTCTTTATAAAATGTCACATCAATGGTGACATACAGTTTTTGTGTAGGAGGATGATAACACCGATACCCCTTCTGAGAGGATGCTTACCATACAAAGACACACTTGAGAGCGTGAGATTAAAGCTTGTTCCGTTATTCCTTTGGTAAATGGACAAATGTAATACAACCAAACACCCGGGGATGAAGATTAGACACGATAGGGGCTGAGACAAACTTAGCTAAGACTTCGAAGCGTGTTTGAAAATCAAGTATAGCTGAGGGGATGCGGTTTATTAAATAGGCAGCTGAGGAGAGTGCTTCACCCCAATACGAGGTTGGTGTTTTTGCGCCGATCAGTGATGCTCGAACTATTTCTAACAAATAACAATTTTTTCGTTCAACAACCCCATTCTGTTGAGGAGTATAAGGTCATGTAGTCTGATGAATAATCACATGGAGTTTGAAGTATTCCTGTAACTCAGTACTCATATATTCACCACCATTATCACTTTGGAGAACTTGAATAGTATCGTTATATTATGTACTGATCTGTTTATGGAATCCCTCAAAAAATGCTAGGAACCGGTCTTGTCCAATCAAGAACAGGTCAAAAAATAGGTGAACCGGGAGGTTGAAAGTATGAAGAACCAGTTTAGGGTTTCTGTCGGTCAACGCTCAAGGTCAAGGCCAACGCTGACGTGGTGGGTTTGCTAACATGGCAACGGATGTGGCCTAGAGGCTGACGTGGCAGTGACGTGGCAGTGGCATCTCACCTGACGTGGCTGTAGGTGGTGCTGCAGCGGGGCATGGACATAGCGCGGCGGGAGGACTCGGAACACTTGCGGCGAGTGAAAGCGCATGGCTTGTTGTTTTGAGATGATTCAAACGGATTTTGAATCGTCTCTTGTGGACGAGGATGATGGTGTAATTTTTGGTTTAGTAAAGGGCCAATATTGGATGTACGAAGGTTTAGAAATTTCTGGTTGTGGTGGCTTAGATTGCGTGGGACTAGGGCTACGTGGCTGATTCTGTTTGGCTGTGACTAGGGTTTATGATGGTTGTGGGACTAGGGTTTGTGGTGGATTGTGTATTCCTCTAATACCATGTTTGACGAATAGAGAAAGAGATGAGAGAATGAATTATATTGCTGTGTTTGATGAATGAATACAAGGTCCCTTAAATAGGGATGGAATGAGCTATACATGGAAGTAATAACAATATCCCATGATTCTAGGAATCATAGTGGTAGTCAACTATACCATATATAAGCCTATACCATATCTATACATACATTCTAATAAAAGCAAGGAACTCATGATAGCGTTTTAAAACCGGCATTTCTCGGTGATCTATCTAATGTTGTCCAAGCCTCAATTTTATCATTTATTTCACCATCAATTAAAACTGAAACATTTTAAATAAGTAGTAGGAAGCTTGAAAACTAGAATAGCTCGTTATTTGAATTAAGGAATAATGCTTGTCCAGACACTAAATTGACACAGGTGCATTCAGGGAAGCAAAAGCAAGGAACTAGTGATTGCGTTCTAAAACCGGCATTTCTCAGTGATCTAATGTTTCCAAGCCTCAATTTTATCATTTCTTTCACCATCAAAACAACAACATTTTAAATAAATATTACAAAGCTTGAACACTAGAATATCACGCTATGCAAATTGAATAATAATGTATGTCATGAGACTAAAATGACACAGGTGGATTGAGGGAAGCGAAAGCAAGGAACTCATGATTGCATTCTAAAACCGGCATTTCACGGTGATCTAATATTATCCAAGCCTCAATCTTTTCATTTGTATCACCATCCATCAAAATAGCAACATTCTTGAATGGAACATCTATTCCTGATACTAAACTAACCATACTGGCTTCCCCAACCAAAATCAACCTCATCGAGTCCCATCTTACACCAGCTACTGAATGTGTAAGGGTTCAAACTTTTATCTGAACATATTCCCTGCAGCTCTAAAGGCTCACGAATGGTCTCGTATCCTCCATTGCTTTGTAGTTTCGGCACAAACTCGTCTTTGATTTTGTCAATTGCTTCTCTTTCTAAACCCATCAATTGTTTCTCCACTTCTACATCTACTATCATGGGTAGAGTTAGAAATTTTTCTAAAAATGACAATTTAGTATTTATTTCAGACAACTTCAAAAAAATTATAAATAATACTCCATCCGCTAAAAAAAATTTGTCCTATTTTAAATTTGATAGTTTTTAACAAAACAACTGATTTCAACATAATCTAGTCAACCTAAAAGTAGTCCTTTTAGGAATGTCTCAAATTGGGACTATTAATTTAAGACATTCCTAAAAGGAAAGTGAAACTATCTTTTGATACTAGGACTATAATTAAATTTTAAAATTACCATTATTTGTTGTTATGTTGTCGTAGCGCGCAATTGACAGCCAGAAAATATTTCCGACTGACAGTTCCGACACACTGCGCCATTCGTCTCCTTAAGTCCGCTGCTTGAAGCAATATTGATGGTTGTTTGACGCCCCAAACTGCCTCTGAAGTCGCCATCAAGTGCTTCCAAATGAAACATGATACAGATTCCACGCGAGATGGATTAGGCACAGCCTCGCTCTTTGTTTTCTCCTTTAAGGCTGATATAGCTGAACCATCAAATACAAACCTTTTTGTAGTCCCTCTTCCTTCTCTCAATAGCGAAAACTCTATCACTCCTGAAACCCCATCCGGCATTGACTCTTCGTTTCCTTGAGGGTACATCAACACTGCAGGACAGATACTAGAACTCATACACTCGTTTTTACTTGCAATTTGGGACCAACATTTGAGAAACATCCCAATTGTAGCGGCATCAATGATAAAATGAGAGAAATAAAAACAAATTGCTATGCCCCCACAATCGAATTCGTTGACTTGGATTGCAATTTGGGCTGGTCGATCTGCCCACTGTGGGCAAAATGGTGGCACGGGCATGGAAAATTGTCCAATTAATTCGATTTTCGGTTGTGGGTTTGCCAACAAATCACGTATTTTACAGCTGACATGTGCTGTTGTGAATAAAACTCCGTTGTCATTGCAATCGACTGTGAGGTTATCTTCACTCTACCTGCAAATGGGTAGAAAATTGTAAGAGTTTGGGAGAGGGATTGCTTTAAATGTTGAATTGATATTGTTTTTTGAAATTTTGATTGGGGACATAGAAGGATATGAATTGAATATAGCCAAAAGGAAGAACTTTATCAATAATTGAGGTTTTGAAGGTTTGTAGGCGGGGAGGTGTTGGTGAAGATGGTTTAATTGTTCTCTTGAAATCACTTGAACTTCCATCACAAAAATGTTTATGATTTACACTTTTGGTGGAATAATATACATACATGCATATATATATATTTAGAGTTTCATTTATATTTTATTAAAATATGTTGTAGATTTTTCTTTCTTGTTAAATTGGGTGGATGAGATAGCGCAATACAAATTGCTTTCACTGTAAATTCAACTTTCCCCATGTTCCATTCCGTTACTGCTTTTCCATCCTTTCTGCAGTTTGGGGCCCCTGTTAGGCTGACTATTAAAAGATTAATCGATCGCGTGCGGTTGCGTGCATACTCATGACTGATAGATAAAGATTACAACGCAATTCATAATATAACTATTATTGTCCAGCCTTCTTAATTTAATGTAGTGGATGGATGCGGGTTGGTGGCAAGTTCAGAAGAATTCAATCGAAACAACTCGTCATAATTTTGATCCCGCCGGATAATGTTGTTGAAGCCTTAATGGCGGACATGATATGGATGTCTCAAATTTCGTCCTCTATTATTTTCTAACTTATTATCAAATTTTCTCTAAACCTAGGACTACATTAATCCTTTCATAATTATATTCAAGTCAAAGATAAACGACTCGTCATAATTTTGATCCTACTGGATAGTGTTGTTGAAGACCTAATGGCGGACATGATTAGGGTGTCTTACCAAAGAGGCACTGTGTCCTCTGTTCATTTCTTGTTTTTTGTATGCATCGGGATGCCCCACGTTTTGTCCTTTGTTATTTTCTAACTTATTGTCAAACTGTCTCTAAACCTAAGGGTACATGAGTCCTTCCACAATTATATTCAAGTCAACGATAAACACATAAATGTTTCCTTGCAATTTATTTAGACGTAAGGATATTTTTTCAATATTTGTATGCTCAAAGGACAATTTTTTTTTAATGATCAGTTTTACCTCAATCACAATAATTTGTTTCACCAAACCAGCACCGCCAATAGCCAAAGCTGTGAGTTTGCTGAAGCACTGACGAGGATTCTATATAGTGCAAATACATATTTGCACAAAACATAGTGCAAAATCAGATTAGATACTCTAAAATTTTGTGCAAAGGAATATTCACGGAACAAAATTTATATTTTATTTGTTCGTAGATTTAATCTAAAAATAGATTTACATTGATCACAGTGGAATGCCAACTATAGTTGTTGAAACTCCGATTGAATGGTGGCAGCGGTTTGCCAGAGCTAATTAAAATATATTTTAAAAAAATTGGAGGAATTTTAAAATAAAAAATAAAGTGTCTTTCTTCAGATATAAATGTGTGAAAGTAGCAATTAGGATAAACAAACTTTCAGTCAGGAGCCGTCAGAACTTCAGGGGAGGGGTTGCAAATTAGAATGGCTAATTATTTTATTTTTTTCAAAATAGTAAAGAAAAATGAAAACAAAAAAAAAAAAAAATACACTCTTGCATGTAAATAAGCGGCCGCTCTGCCCAAACTTGATTTTTACTATTATTTTTTCGGACCAATTTCATTAATAAAGTCCAATTTGAAGTAATACTTTTAGGATAAATAGTTATACTATCCTCCTCTTTTTAGGATACTCCGAATGGCGTTCATTATCATTTTATATATATATATAATATTATCGTTTAGGAAAATCTTATCATTGTAAACATAAGCATATTGTTATTTTTTAGTAATGAATTAAATTAAAATTAATGTATTAAATTTAAATATACAATAATTTTTAGCTAATATGAACTCTTGCTTCGGTACCAATGAATAAATTAAATATTGCAAATGTGCTAATCATTTGTGGGCAAGTGGGTGGTTGGTTAGGGTCATGTAATAACGAAACCCCAAGCCCCACGAATATTTGACGTCCACCACAATTATCAAGTGAAGTATTTCAAGCAACTAGCCATCCTTATCTGCATGCCTTATCTTTTGCCAGCCCCAAAGTCACAATCAAAATAATACTAACAAAATTCATAATTTGACTCATGCTTTAAAGGTTTTTGGGACCATATATATATATAAGAAATTTTTAAATGAACTTGTATAAACCGTTTTCACATCCTACTAAAAATTAAAGTTATGTTATATCTTAACTTAAAAAATAACGTAAATAGGCATCCTCATAGTTTTATATAGAGTGCTAGACTTTTATTTTCACTTGCACCGGTAATGATAACGTTTTCAATGATATTTTTCTTAATTTATTTAATCTTTTAATTTGTGTATACATGCAGAGCTCAATAAAAATCAAGTTAAGTTATCCAATGTCAAAGTTAAAAAAATTTAGTGTTAACATGTGGCTAATATGTCATAAATAAAAAAAATATGTATTGTATGTTGTGCTTTTATTGTTTCAATATTAAAATTCTTAAAATTACCTATAAAAAAATATTGAAAAATGAAATATTTTGTTGAGAAATGTAACACCCGTGTTTATATTATTGTAAATAAGAGCTACTTTGCTTGCTTTGTGTGAGAAGATATTTTAAATGATCGAAATGCATGAAAAAAAATCATTATATATTCTTGCTAGAAATCGATATCGTCCACTAAACTTACGAAATTCACCAAAAATTCATTTTTCTTCATTTTTAAGTGATTCGAAAGCCATCTGTTAGATATTGAGCCATATTTTAAGATAAATTTTTGATACATAACAAGCACTTGTTGTGAAAAAAACAGGCGCCTGTTGGAAGGCAGTCCCGAATCAAATTTCTCTCATAATTATATAGCAGCTTGTTGAGCATAAACAGGAGCCTGTTGAGGACCAAACAGGCGCCTGTTGGGGCCAACAAGGGCCTGTTGCTATGTCCGTTTGAGAGTTTTAAAAGAATTCTAGAGTTTTCCTTATTCATTTTTTACCAAAAGGCCATCAGAGTTGAGAGCTTCTTTTCCCCTACAAACTTCTCTTTAGATTTTCACAGATATCGAGTTTTTGGATTTTAATTCGACCTTAAGGAAAGTTGTTCTACGTGACGCGTGGATCTAGGTGACTTTGGAATTTCAAGATCTCATCGAACGGGGTTTCGAATATCATTTTTCTTTCTTCCCTTAGGCTTATAACTTCGAGGTAAGGGTTTATATGGTTTCAAAACTTGAAATATGATTTTGTGTTATGGATATCATCGTGTTTCAATCTTATTTGCTCATTAAAACTATAGTATGATCTATGAAATGATGTTTTATGATTTACAAAGATTTAAATGTGAGATTTGAGGCAATAGACGCCAACTACACTTGATATTCTTGTATTACCAAACCCTATGAAGTATTCCATGGATGCGTGACTAATATAAGATACTGAAAATGATTGTTGTTGATTTATATACATTATGGGATATGGGTTTGGATTTGTTGAAGTGTATGTGGCATAAATTTCTTCAAATGCTTATTGAATGGCAGAAATGCATGTTTGCATTACTATCGTATCAATCGAAGACTCAGAGATCTCATGGCAAGCCCTTGAATGAACTTATGGCTTGTGGTTCGACTAAATATTTCGTGGAAAACCTATATTATCTATTGTTGATTTGGAGAGCTTGTGTTCTCGAAAACAAATTCTCGACATGAATATATAGTGCTTGCCGGGACAGAAAACATGTAGGGCTCGGTGCCTATGGGTTTGAAAACCCTACCCCTGAGGGAACAATGTTTCGTCGCCTATAAGCCACTGCTAAGGAGTTCGGGAACCTAGGTAGTGGCATTCTCTTATACAAGGTTCGGACTCTTAATATTTCGGTACTGGTTGACAGGGGAGGTAACCTGCATTAGCACGTGCATGCATTGTTTTTTAATGACGATTGTTAATAATATATTACTAAACAAGTATGATTGAATAGCCCATTGTCAATTATGTTTTCGAAAACACTATGCCCTGTAATCCCCCTACTGAGCAAATATCTCACCCCGTTTTTCTAAACAACCCAGGTAACCAAGAGTCCAATGAGTATATAGAGGCGACGGGATTGGGGACTAAGTAGAAGCTCTGATACACCAATCATTTTTCGGATGTACATGTTTTCATGGGAAGCACAGCGAGCCCAAAGTGTTGTATATTATCTTAAATTTACTTAGTTTGGTTTTGTATGACTGTTATATGCATGTGTAAGAAGTATACTATTGTTTTGTACTTCATGCTTGATTGACATATGACATGCATATTGCCTTGATTTCTTATTTACGTAAATACCATTTTAGTCAATCTAAGATGGTTGGTAACGGTCCGAGTCTAAATTACAGGTGTATCTGGTTAATTAAGACGAGGGTGTTACAAGAAACCTCTATCCTTTTAATATTTTGCAAGGAAATCATTTTTTGGAGTCTCCAAAAAATTGAATATCATAAAAATCAAAAATAAGAAAATATTTTTATAAATAATTTATTTTTATGAAAACTATTATATTTCCAATTCATTTTCCCCCTTTTCATTTAAAGATAGAAATAATTTTTTAAAAGAAATAAGGCAGCTTCAAGTTGTTAAAATGAAGAATTTGAGATGAATTTGCATGTAAATCCCGTATTATAGTTTTCATTCTCCATGTTTATAACGGCATAGCTAAAGTTCACAAAGTACTACTACTCCTAAAATGACTTTCTATTAAATTAATTCATGCACTAAATTACTACATAGCTAAGTTGACTGCTGATTAATTCATGCACACAAAAACTACACCAATAAAGATTTTATGTTTTAAGGTATTTAGAACACCCTTTTTTTCGAGACTCCTTTATTATTAATGGTACGTGTAGTTTTAGCTTAATATATATTGCTTTATTTTTATGTGCTTTGACGTTAGTTCAATTATAGGAGTATGAATCAATTTAGTCAGGATTTGTGCGGAATCAAACTTACCTATTGTTGTTGAGAGTTGAAATGATCTTTTAATGTTTTTGGTGTACTGAATTAGAATGGGGCTTTTAGTCTAAAGGACAATAATAATTTTATCTATCTACTCAAGGACATATATTTTCATCCAATTGTTTGAAGGACACTGGTTTTTAGAAAGGATATATTTTAGCAAAAAGGACATTTGAATTAATTAAAGTTAAGAAATAAAAATAACATAAAATAGGTGTCTAAATTTCCAATACTACCCTTTGAAATATTTAATACTACCAACAATTAACTTCCTTAAAATAAGGAGATAATCAACAATTAAACATGCATTAAAGAAGGATTAGATCAAAATCAAATTATTTCAAAAATCCAAACATAATAACAAAATTAATCCTTTCATTAATTTCCACAATATTCAAATTTCAAGCTCACAAAACAAAATTCAAACATAGAAAATAACTTTGAATTTTAAACCTGTATATAAGATAAAATACAAAGATAGACTCTAAAATTAAATTTGTAATTATAACTAGCACATTAGACTTATTTGTGAATTATCATGTAGACATAATAGGGACTAAGATATTTTACCACCAACTGATTCAAAGGCCCCAACTACATAAAATGAATAAAAAACAACCATTCGTGTCGAATTATATAATGCCTGCAATTATCTAATATACTTGCTAGACACATACTCAGACATTACAAAACCAAAAGACATTATAAATCAAACAGTCATTTAACCTCTACTAAAAGTTTCTAACTTTCTCCCCAACTGTTAATCTTCACCAAAATTGAATCAAGTATGGATCAACTACCTGTTTAAAAATTAAACTTGCAAACAAACAGCACTAAAGTAAAATTTATATGGAAGGCTTTATGATAATTAAAGTATTATTAATTACACCAAACATATTTACTACATTTGCGTCTATGTGTGTATGTTTAATTATAAATATATATATATATATACCTTTGCAAACGTGTGGTCCAACTTCTATCCACACACTGTTCTTGATAGATTCTCGCTTTCCACTTCGATCTTTATTTTCATCTACTTGCAGAAAAAACATAAAGCTTCAACTTAACTAAGACCTCCCCATTTTTGGGTGATCATAGATGGGACCCAATTAAATCCACATGCATATATGGTCCATCTTTTTTGGCTAGAATTAGTACAGCCTGATGGATCTCATTGGCCTAATTTCCCTCCACGCTTGGCGACATGGGTGAGAGATGGGGGAAAGAGTGTGGATCTGAGTGAACGATGTTGAAAAATGCATAAATTGAAAGCCTATGCAAAATTGGGGATCTATTTATGTGTGTTACCGCTAGGAGTAAGATTGCATATTTTGAGTAATAGTAAGGGGAGTTATGTAGTTGTACTTAATTTTGTCATGCATATTTAATTTGTCAATAATTAAATGCTGAAAATGTAGGATATTAAATAATATATAAGAAGGGTAACATGGATAATTTGCACAAAAAATAATAATATTAGCATTATTAAAAACACCAAAAAATAATTTGGACTTTAAACAAAAGATGGTCCCTTATTAAAATGTCTGTCCTTGAAAAAATGTGCACAAAATATGTGTCCTTTCATATAATAAGGTTTTTAATATTAGGACCTAATCCTAATTATCAAAATTAGAATTATATTTAGTTCTTTCACAAAAATAAAATTAATCCAAATAGAATAATAGCCATTGAGAACAATGAATAGTAATAGATTATATGAAATATAATTGCTCAAAATGTATTTATCACAATTAATATTTTATATTTTTTTCATATATAATTTAACTTATAGATAATTTTAATGAAAAATATTAAGAATGATGTAAATTTTCTTTATCATGCCTTATTTTAATGCAAAAAGTTAATATTATTTAATATTTTTACTTTTTGCAACAAAACTTTATCGTCCCTGCATTATTTCAGTAAACTTACCAAGCACTGGAGTGAATTGCAAGTTTTTTCAGAAAACTGGTGGGGTGAGAAGAAAGTATTCTTACACAGGGGTGAGAATACTGATTTTGTAGGTGTATTTAAGAATACCATATATATATGTATGTATGTGTGTATGTATAATGATATGGTGCAATAAAATATCTTAAAGCATGTTTTACGATTGATGTACAATGATAGGTTTATTCTTTTTTTTTTTTAGAGAAAGAGAGGTTGTTGGTTCCTATTGCAAAATAATAATAATAATAATTACGGGTTAAAAAATTGAGAAAATAATTTTCATTGCATAATTAAAAATAGAGTATCCAGCAGAAATGATGGCAAAATGTAGTGCTACCCAGATATATGTGCTTGATCTGAGTCCAAACTTGAACTTAAATGGAGCGGGCCATGGTCTAGCCTGAACAAAATAATGTTTATACCGATTGGAGTAAGTACAAGGCCTAAATCAATTAGGCCCCAAGTTATTGGCCCAGCAGCTAATCCCAAACCGCGAGCCTATTCCCAAGTTCAATGTATCTAGAGAATAACTGAAGAACTCTCCTACACAAACAAACTACTAGTTACATGAGATAATGTTAAAAGAATTATTCTACTAATTATCCTTCTAACTAATAAATTTGTACATGAACTATTCCACTAGGGTATTTATCTTTTTCAACTTTTTGTACAACCTACTATATAAAGGTTCTCATATCTCAACCTTAGATCATTGAAAAAATTATCTTAAAAACCCTATTAGAGCAATCATCTCCATTTTCATATGGCACCCCTAAAAGAGAGATAAAAAGTGATTGTGGGATAGGTATCTTTTAGGCTAAACCACGTTACTTCTTGGTGTTGTGGTTTATTTGCTCTTTTTTTACAAAAACACAATCCTAGTCGGATTAAGACAATCTAGTAGAATCTGGGCATAGGCAAATAATCTGCAATAGCTTCGTGCGGCTTGTGGGAAACGTAAGTTTCTTACAAATATTATATGAAGAAGCCATTAAACAGCATGGCACCATGAAGCAAGATAGCCACCATGACTGACATGAGCTAGTGACAAGAAGGAAACAAGTATGTACATAATAGAGGTCTTTCCCCTCAACTCGCATCAGTAGCTCAGTTGCTACTGCTACCTCTGCTGGCACCATATGCCGATCGGGATCAAACAGACGACCTTTTATGTCACCAAGCACCCTAGAAGAGTCACTATTAGAACATGCCAACTAAAAACTTCCACCTTTGGCTGCACACATCTTGAACACCATGATAGGCATCGAGAAGGGACCTACCTCCCCAGTGACATATTTGACCATACGCATAGGGATCGACATGCAACTTGCATTCGATAATGTTTTATCATTATATTTTCCATCATATAGTTTAAAGGGGTTAGCTAGGACTTCTACCAACTCCACCAGCATAGCAGAACCTCCCTCAACTTCATTAAATGCGTAACAACTACATTTAACTCACTAGAATCCATGGAGAAGTAACGTCAGACTTGCTCCACAGAGCTCCCTCCACACGTCTCCTCTCTATCATATATATATATATGAGAAACATTTACTTTTCACACCAACCAAGAAAAATTAATTAATTTAGTAATCAAGTAGCAAACAATGAGCGACCAAGAGGAAATTAAGCCACCAATCCTCCATCACAAGAGAGATAAAGAGGTAGAACTAAAAAGCCCACAGAAGAGCTCCTAGCATTGTGAGTCTAGAAATCATGTAGTTGCCTCCATTCATATTATAACATCATAAGGAGACTGTAACACTCCATCCTTCCGTTTCCTTGTAGTTGCCTCCATTCTTTCGTAAATTTCACCTCGGGTGGTGAAATATTGTATTGAGGAGCCTCATAGTGGTCTAGCATTTCGTATTAATAATATCAGTCTACCTACACTCGTGTGAGTGATGTTTTAGTGATTCAGATGGTTCGAATCAATATCGGTTCTTAAATCGTAAATTCTGTTCATTCTGTGGCGTTTTTGGCAGAGCCCTGTCTTCAGTGAATTTATGGAAATAATCCATCCATAATTTGAGGAAACTTCCTTCTAGGAAGTTGTATATCCTTGAAATATCTTTCCGTAGACATAAAGATCACCTCAATCAGAGTTCTGAGTAAAAGTTAAGGCCGAATTACGAACAATGCTCTGGGTCTAAATGCATGTGCCGGCAATGGACTCCATGATCGATCATGGGGGAGACCATGATCGATCATGGTACTATAGTATGTCGGTTTGAG
Source organism: Lonicera japonica (assembly GCA_021464415.1). NCBI lineage: Eukaryota > Viridiplantae > Streptophyta > Magnoliopsida > Dipsacales > Caprifoliaceae > Lonicera > Lonicera japonica. Next base: position 65,470,202 of record CM038467.1, read on the forward strand.
CATTTTTTAGCATTTTTAAGCTTTCTTTACACCCTTTTCACCCCAACTTTGACCCAAACACCCACATACACCATTAGAGAGTCTAGAGAGCTCTAGAGAGAGAAGAGGAGGAGATTCCACACATCTATCACTCCTCACCCAAGATTCAAGCTTCCAATCACATAAACCCACACCCAATTCACTTTTCATCATCTTCTCCACCTACTTCCTCCATTGGAACTCAAGCTTAGAGCTAGGGTTTGGCGATTAGTCTTCTGCACATCATAACTTCGAGCTACGGCTTCTCTAAGGTGGGGACACTAGTACTAAAACTTGTTTTCAAATGTTTGATTGATGTATTTGAGATTTAAACTATAAATTGGAGGTTTTCATTACAACCATGGATTGTTTGCATCACATGGGGTTTGGGCTAGATAAATCTTCGATTAGTGATGGATATTTATAGATTATCACTCCTATAACATGATTGATCATCTAGTTCCACGATTTAGCATGCGTACCTAGAGATTTATGTGAAACCCCACTTTGTAGTTACCCGTATGACTTATAAATTGGGGGTTTTATGTTTTATGTGTATAAATGGATAATTATGGGTTATTAATGATAGTGATACACATTTATACTATTAGATGGAATCGTAGGCCATTATTTATGGTATATCTAGTGAGAACTACTACGGCGGAGTTATAGGCTATAATGTACAGGTCTAGTGTTTTGTGTGTGGAGTGTGCTAAGCACTAGTAACGATAGTGTAACCTCGATACTCTTTAAGAACGCATAGAACCCAGTATTAGGGTGTGGATTGCCTCGGTCATGAACATGAAACATCTAGGTGAGTTGTATTAATATACTGGTTGGACTAAAGGCACACTAATTGATACTTGGCTTAATGATAGCTAGAGAATCATCATAAAACATTTACAGCCTTAGATTGATACACATGAAATGTGATGAGAGATACAACATTAATAATGAACTAGTTGGCCTTATGATTTGAATAATTACGTGATGATAAACATATGGAATATAAGCGTGATGACGACGCTTACGATGATAAATGTATACTGGGCTGTGTTGTATGTGTATATATATGTTGATTAGCCATATGTGTGATGTATGATTGATGATGATGGTGATATTCATTGTGAGAATGAATAAATGTGATGTTTGTTACTGCGATCACACATATGGGCTGGATATGATTGACTGAGCATCGGATAGCTCCCGGTGACTTAAAGATTGGCCGCCTATTTACAGCCCTGGGTGAAAGCCCCTAAACCATTCACGGGAAAAGCTGAAGGTGAATCCTCTCATGGTTGAAACCCTACAAAGGAGAGCCAACTCTTTGTATCTTGCCTTCCCATAGGACTATGTATTCTGGGTTCAATGAGTTTGCCCGGCAAGCGGAGTAGGTCCGTGTGCCACTACTTACCTAATGGCGAATTTCCCGGGACGTAGTTGGGCTACTAATGGTCATCACCCTGCTAGGGTATCGCCTGGTGTAGTTTCTTTCGAGTGTCGATGTGGTTTATATGAGGGTTCTCCTCGTTAACTATTCGAAGTATTGCCCCGGGAAGGCACTATACTGGAGATATGATACGGATCGATGTGTTGTGGATGTGTATGACTTATATAATCATTATTATTGTATTGTATCATATCTTGTATAGCATGGTTGATTATATATTACCTCGGACGAGTGTACCTTTAGTAAGAACGATGGAGACATTATCATAAAGAACATAATATACTTAGGAAGGTGTTGGCCACTCATAATGTACTAACACATAATATGGAAAGTATTATTGCCTAATGGCCTTTAGAAAATGTTTTACGAGCGTGAAAATATGGCTTGGTGGTGAGGATGAGCTAGTGAATAAGCCTTGTAGATGGCCAAGTATGGAATCCATAACGTACTATAATTAAAGAGAAAACATGGGTACTTGGCCAATAGTCACAATTTACAGTATAGGTACCGAATAGCATAGTATAACATTGAGTTACACTTGAGAGTAAATCCACGTAACATGTTAAACCTTAAGGAGCTAGAGTTTGTGTTGTAGTAGCTCTATATCAACGATTTCCCTAGTGATGATGCGAGATTGAGCTTAGGGTATTTCATGGGAAGTCTAGGGACGAAATTGGTTGATCGGATAGTTGGCTTCCGGTGGCTAGGATAGGATTCCTAGTGGGGTTTGCATGCACGTGTGTGTGTGAGTTGCATTGCACTGCACAATTTTTCAAACTATCGCATTAATGTAAAATATTTTTCTATATAAACCATATAGTTCCCACTGAGCCTGGATTTGGCTCATCCCGTTTTTTAAACAGTTTTGCAGGTCAAACATCGGGGAGTGGCACGTGGTCTACGAGTCTAGTAGCCTCTATTGACTTAAAAGGTCTTAATCTAATTTTGATAATGACAAAAAGTTAATGTGTGTATTTAACATGTGTTTTTAATGAATTTAGCTTAAATGTATCTCCTCTTCAAGTGTATCTCCTCTTCATGAGATCCTCTCAACTCTCACATTCAAATAATCATGTTCAAGATGGAACTCAAGCATTCAATTGCAGAACAAAGAAACTAGCTCAAGCACATTGAAGAATTATAAACTTGTTACATGAGATGAGTGTTTAGGCTTTTAGTGCAAATTATTATCATTGATCACAAACTAAGCTCAACTATGATTATGTATCATTCATTGCATTCAAACTCTTTCCAAATCAAAGTTTGAATTGAACCATTTTTTGCAAAGCTATTTCTCATAAACCGGGTTTCTTGTAAAAATCATATATAATCTATCTGGTTGATTTAATGCCTATAACCAACTCCAACATGCTTAGAATAACCTCTAGAACATTCCTCAAGCTTTTGGTTGATTTTAGGTTTGAGTGTTCATGGATGCACAGAAGCATGTGGTCGACTACATGGTTTTGGTGTGACTCGACTACACCATGTAGTCGACTAGATGGTATATGGGTGAGTCGACTACACTGCAAAAATCTAGCAATTCAAAAGTTGGTAAATGTCTAGTTTTGACCCATAACTCCTTGTAACCACTTCAAACAGCCATATTCTTTCATAAGCTATATATATGAGGTCTTAGACATGTTTTTACACACTTGATTGATCATAAACTCATTTTTCATACATTCTCATTATTCAAGTATTCAAGCTAATGCATTGATCATATTCATCATATTTGAGCTTAAACTTATTGATCAATCTTGATAACTCTAGTGCGAGCTTCAATTGTATTATTTAAATACTTGAGAACTGTAATTCATTGGTTTGAGTCACCAAACACTTTGTAATATTCTTTTGCGAGAGGTAAATCTCACAAGTGAGCAAGAAGGTCAATTTTTATAAAGTGTAGTGAGACAATCACACTTGAGTGATTGTGAGAGGTTAATCTCATAGTTTAGCAAGAGAGATATCTTATCTAAGTATTGTGGTAAAGCAATACTTGTAGAGTGTGTGAGAGGATACACTTGTAAAGGTTTGATCTTCACCCGGAAGAAGATTGGAATTAGTGGAACTTTTTAGAGAACTAATCGAGCGCGAAAGTAGGGTCTAACAAACTGAACCATGTAGACAAAAAGTCTTGGACTTCAAATTGGTTCATTCTTTCTAAACTCAAGCTCTATATTTTTGCTATATTATTTGCTTGTATTTTTAGTTTGCTTATTTGCTCAAATTGGTTCATTTTTATAAACCATCTTCGATGTAAACTTATATTAAAAAGGTTTTTCATATATGGAATGGTTTTAATTGTGGGTTGTAATTTTTGTCTGATGGGAATACTCATGTTTAAAATGGTTTGTTTGTGTTGCCGATTGTGCGTAATTGGTTTTGATTTTTAACAGGGCATTTTGCTATACAAATAAAATACACGTTCTGAAATTTTCTGAAACGAGATTTCTTATAATCATGATTTTGTGTTATAAACCTTCTATCGCGCACGGTATACATGATTAACCGGGTCCCGGAGGTGAAAATCTCAGAACGGGATTTGGGGCGTCACAAGGACTAACCCATATCTTCATATGAGGCAAACCTCTTTTCTATATCTTTGATTTCCTTAGTTATTTGTTTGTTGTTCCAATCAATTGAGCCAATTATTTGACTGTATGGTCAAAACTACCCTTCTCTAGTTTTTCGCACTAACAGTTTGGCGCCGTTTGTGGGAAAGACATTTTTCTGAGTCACATTTCTTTCCAAAAAGCTAAACACATTCAAAACTTACCATGTTTTCAGGACAAACTCAACCATACCCTCTGGTGGCACGGAAGGATCAGTAGGTCGCCCTTCAAGTCCAAATTGATAGGCTCATGGCCCAAAGAGAAACTATCCCAGCCAGCTCGAGAAGCAAGCCAGTTTTGGCTTTTTCATCTGCATCTGCATTGCTCTCCTTGTTCTTACGCGAGTCCAGCTGTGCAAAGGCTTGGAGACCATCGCAGAGAATCTAAGGGGAGCCGCAGTAGAATTAATGAGTTTGAATTTGATTGGTCTAGCTTTAAAAAGGACTCCTCCTTTAAAAATGTTTCGGCTACATTTCCTCCCCCACGTGAGGAACCCACAAGTGAATGTGGTTCGCAAAGGACGCTTTGAGAGAGCTTCGTGACATAAAAGCAAAAAATAGAGGAGCTCGACCTCTTATCCTCTAGTACAAGAACCTGAACAAGAAGCGGATGCCAAACCTCTGGGTCAGTATTCGATAGGATATCCCACAATGGATCCGTGAAAGAGGTGGAAAAAAGGCTTAGGTCAGAAATGAGAGCCTAGTTGGCAGAAATAATGAAGATAATAGGCCACCTTGGGGGGATCTCAGCCTCAACTCTGGTAAGAGACTATAAATTCTATTTACATAGCACATTCAAAGCCTCTAGGTCCTAGAGAAATTCAAACTCCCAATGTTAGAGTCATATGATGGCACTAGACCACATGCAACAGTATGGGAATATGATGGGGCTCTAGAATGTCTCAAATGGCATTATAAAGGGTATTTGTCACAACTCTTAAAGGGGCAGCATGAATGTGGTGCAACAGCCTGCTCCATGGGTTAAGACATAGCTCACAAGAGCTCGAAACCATGTTCATCGCCCATTTCCTTGGAACTCGAAAGTAGTCCAAACCATCCACCTACATCTTCACCATCAAACAGATGTTGACAGAAAGTTTGAAGGACTATGCCTGCCAATTCAATCAAGAAAGCCTTATAATCATAAACCTCAATGAAGGGTAGCAGTGACAGCTTTCATGGAGGGGGTGAGCTCCCCTTACTATTTGATGACTCTGGCCAGGATGGCACCTAAACCTAAGTCCGAGCTCTTAGATGAGGTCAACAAACAGATTGGTGTGGAATAAACACTTCAGGGGCATGACCTATCAGGTCTTTCTGCTCTCTTGCCCTCATCCAAGCGCCAATGGGGACATAGTCCATCCCATGGCCCAAGAGAGGGGGCAAAAAGAAACAAACAAGTCCAAACCAAGCAAGGCAAGGCTCTCCAGTAGTTCACCCCATTGACAACTCCTATAGGGGAGGAGGTCATGCCTAATTGGATCTAGGGCAGCTTTTAGATCCCAGGAAAATGAAGACTTTAGAAAAGAAGATGGATACAACAAGTATTGTCGGTACCATAAGGACCAAAGCCATGAGACCGATGATTATTGAAAGAGAAAAGAAAAGATAAAAAAAACTCATCCAGAGAGGGCAGCTCCAACAATTGTAGATAAGATGAAGGATGCTCTTCTGAAAGCTAATGGAAAGGAGCATGTGAACAAAATCTTCATGATCGAGGGGGAATCATCCTTCTCAGGAAACAATAACAGGTCAAAAAGGCCTACATCAGAGAGGTTTAGTCCTAAAGCTCTGGGACAGAATTTTTTAGCTTTAGGCCTATGAGGATAGTAATGTACGACGTCGAAGAAAATCACTTTCACAGATGAGGACATGAGTGGGATAGAGTTTCCTTCATGATGATCCCCTGGTGATAAATAGCTATGGTGGGTAATCACAACGTCCATCGTATCCTTATAAACACTGGAGCCACTCCAATCTCTTGTACTATAGCCCTTTCAAGGCCATGCGTCTAACCACCAAGCACTGATCCTGTCGACAGTTACACTAGTTTGCTTCTGAGGGGAAAGACCAAATCCTTAGGGACGATCAAGCTGCAGTAATTCTCAGAATAGCCCTGAAGCAGGTCACTACCATCATGAAGATTCCTGACCTAGACAAGGGGCCCCACTATAATGTTATCTTAGGTAGGGGCACCCTTAATGAGATCAGAGCTTCTATATCCACTTGTAGTTTAACCATAAAGTTCTTAACCCCCCAAGGAGTTGGGGAGGTAGTAAGAATCAAAAAGTAGCAAACTAGAGCTAGATACTGTCATTTTGGAGCTTTAGAAGAAGTCAAAACCGTAAGCATTGCGGTCATGGAGCTTGAAGCCATGGCTACTGAAGAATTTATCAACACAGAGGGCCTGATAATTCTGACAGGTAGGAGATTGACACTTTAGACCTTAGGGACGAAGAAAAGGAGCTCACGGGTAAGCCAGTAGAGGACCTGGAAGACCTTTTCTCGAAAGTCATGGTGCACCGACTCAACGCTGATCCTGCCTTCAAGCTCGTGATCTTTATCAGCGCGTCTGAAACGCGTCACTAAAAGTGATATTTCCCGGTGCGTTGAAACGCGTCACCAAAAGTTATCTTTCCCGCGCGTCAAACGCGCCATTAAAGAACTAAATGCGTCGGCAAAGGATTTTTTCAAGAAACGATGTCATACACTTTTAATGACACTTTGATTTTTCCCGGCGCGTTTTTGCGCCACTAAAGATGACTTTTCCGACGC